>CATIWF010252234.1:0-11339 GCA_949630135.1 Balakata baccata | reverse complement strand
AATTTATTTTCTCAAATCCTTTCATTCAATTACTTTTGTATAAGGGTTCAAGTGTTAATCTGAAAACACTTGGGTTGTCTTGTAATTGGGAAGTGTGAGCCAAATTACAAGGAATTGGTTGTTGTGTGAGCCACAAAACACAAGGGAAATTTGGGTTGAGTGTTAGCCTTGCTAAAACACCTAGTTAGGAGTAAGCTAGTTGAAACTCCAAAAGATTGTAATCTAAGTGATTAGATTAGTTAATATCCAATCTAAGTTGGGGAGAGGAGTAGGATTAATTAACACCCGAACCTTTAAAAAATTCATGTCTCAATCTTCCCTTTCTCTTTTATAATCTTGTGTGAGCAAATTTTTAATTTCCCACCAATTCATCCCCCTTACCCCCCCCCCCCCCCCCTTCTTCTTGGTGATTGTTTGGGCAACACACCTTAGGGTTAGAAAAATTACCAAAATAGGTTTAAGGGCTAAAGTGGCAATTTGGCCAAAATTGGGACAATTCAGCCAATTACCTGTACGCTGGGCTTGCCTAGCTCACAGGCACAAGCTTGCCAAGGGCCCATGCTAGGCCAATGACCAGCCACAAGCCTGCAACTCTCCCCTAGCAATTTTTCAGGATTTTTTTCTCGTGATCCCATCACAATCCAATCATAAATAATTCTCTCAAAATTTTGGATCTCATCCAAGACCATTTTACTCATTCTTCACACTTTCAATGCGTGTGATCTATTAGGTTATCTGTTATATTGGCCACTCGAATTAGTAATTAATTCGAGCAAGTCATAAGCGGTACTAGCAATACATTATGACACCCAATTGATCGGAAAGTCAGTGGTTTGACTACAAACCTTTCCATAACAACAATATGTGCAATTTGTCCTTTCACCATACTATAGCCCACTTAGTTCAGAGCATGGACTATATGTCAGCCCCCACTAGACTCACTACGTCACACCTAACCCCAAGGGATGTTAGATCTTATCCTTGGGACTCATTACTCTATTAGACATGTCACTGAAGACCATCTTCAGGATGTTTCCACTCTAGCTAGAGATTCCTGAGTAATGATCCATCAGTATCCAAGATATCCTTAAGTACCTCAAGTCTAAGGATGCTTGCCCCATTGCTATGATGAGACTATCATTGACATCTGAATAGATAATCCATATGATTGTCTCGTAGCAGGTCATCCAATATACTTGACTACTCTTAGCAAGCATCCACATGTTAACTTTGAACATCTCATGTTCTCAACTTGTGAGATCTACTCTTAATCCAATCAAGGAGTATAATATGTGCTAGTCTATCTGGATCAACAATGTCCCATCCTGTTGATCCTATGACTAGAGATAATTTAGATATTAACATAATTACACGTGATAGGAATCTCATTATCATGATCCCATTGATTTCCTTCATGCTATGTTTCATATAATGGACTTTCATTAATCAGTTTAAGATCTATATTAATTCATATGCAAATGAATACTAATATAATGAAAGAATGCCTTCATGAATGTGTACACTAGGTGCTAGAGGCGATTGCCTTTTGGGCATATCTCTCACAATCTCCCACTTGCACTAAAGGCAATCGCCATTGTAAATTACACTATAGGCGAAGATATGACTATCTTATTCCTTTTGGAGATTTCATTTAGTCTCTATCAGATATTTTCTGATAAGTGGGAACTCTTTTTCTCATTACATCACATCTACCATTGATTTCTAAAATCAATTGATAAGATTGAGTACATGTTTGGACCTTTTGATGAGACCATGATTCCTTTACATATGCAGTGGCTCTATTATTGTTCCAATCATATTAGACTTACAATAGTAGGAATCACTTTTACCTTGTGATGAATTCCCTTTCTAAACTACTTCTTCAGCTGCCTTGGAAGATGAAATGTACTTTGAGTTGTGGAATCTTTAGTCATCTTCTATTTGGAACTTTTCCAATTGACTAGACAACTATTTAATATGAATACATAGCCCAACTAGGATTTTGATTTATCCTTGTCGAATTGGATGCTGGTATCCATGATCCTGCATACCTTAAGCTTACTATCTCCTTAAGCCAAGAATACATACTCAATCTTTCTCAAGTATTTAAGGATGTTCTTGACAGTCACCAATAATCCCATTATGGGATCATATTGATATCCACTCGTGACACTCATAGCATGATATCCAATGGGCTTAGTACACAGCATAGTACATAATGAATCCAATAGACTAGTCTTATGGAATCTCATCCATGCTATTGTCTTATATCTTTGGATATAAAGACTTAGAGAGGGTAATCCTTATCAATCATAGGAATAGTCCTCTCATAGACTACTTCATGCTAACCACTCTAGCATCTTAGCTATGTAGCTAATAAAGAATGAGTAACCTCTTAGATCTATCTCTATAGATCTTAATCCCCTTTTAGTATGTTAATTTTAAAATCCTTCTTGGAGAATTATTTTAGAGTAACAAATTGACTAACTTAGAAATGAGATCATTTCCAACTAATAGTATGTCTTCCATATACTTCACTAGGAACAAAATGGCACTCCCACGAACCTTCTTGAAAACACATGAATCATCCATATATTGTGAGAAAACAAACTCTTTGATTATCTCATCAATTTAGATGTTTCAACTCCTGGATATTTGCAGTAATTCATCAATGGATTTTGTAATTTGTATCTTGTTTCATCATCATCAGATATGAATCTCTTAGGTTGTGTTATGTACATATCTTAAGTTAGATTTCCAAAATGAAACCTGTCTTCATATCCATTTGCAAAATCTCATCATAATGAGTAGTAATGACTAGGAGTAACATGATGGATTTAAGCATAGTATATGGAGTAAAAAGTCTTGTCAAAGCCAACCTTTGCCTTTAACAATGTCTTTTGACTACTAACTCTAGCTTTACAGGCAACTGCATTACCTTCTAAGTCAGTCTTCTTCTTGAAGACCCACTTGCACCCAATGAGGTTTTGTTCCATTAGGTAGGTTAACCAACGTCCATACTTGGTTTATAGTTATGGAATCCATATCGACTTATGACTTATGCCCATTAGTTATATTCTGAACTCTTCAGAGTCTCTTCATAAGTAGTAAGCTCATGATCCTTTACGAGCAATACGACCATTTTGTTCCCTTATAAGAGATCTATATCTCTTGGGAATAACTCGTATCCTATATTACTTATAAAGCTCTTGTGTTTCATAAGGTCTTACTGTTACTTCATCTATATGAATAACATATTTGGGCTTTGTCAATGGCTTTGTATCTGCTTGAGTATATATTTGAACTTCATCAGGTTCTTTCTTGCTCCCACTATCTTATTGCCGAAGAAACTCTTTTCTTGGAAGATAGCATTGTTTGAAACAAACACCTTTGCTTCAAATAGTGGTAAAACTGATAACCAAATGACTAACATTGGATTTCCCATATACAGACCTAGGGTTAGATTGAGCTTTTAACTAATCCAACATTATCTACTTCTCTTAAGTAGGATAATTCTAAAGTTTCATTTATGAAAGAATAGGCTTTATGTTATTTCATATCTTATATGGATCAACATCAACTGACTCATACATATTATGTTTATCATATAAACATAATCCCATGTGCATTATCATAAAAGCAACTTCAAGGAATTTTAAAAGCTTATTATGTACCTTACCATGTCTAACAAGGTTCGAGTACTTCTTTTAGCCACATCACTATGCTATGGCATATAAGATATGATTCATTCAGATAAAATCTCATTATCTTTTATATGACATTGAAATATTTAGCTTAAGTATTATTTCACTTTGATCTAATCTAAATGTCTTAATACTTTTACTGAATTGTTTCTCTTCTTTATTTTTTAATTCTTTGAACATTTCAAAGGTTTCGAATTTGTATCTCACTATATACAAATACTCAAACTATGAGTGATTGTACTTAAGGTAATGAAGTAGATAAAACCATTTATAGCATGCATGAACTTTGGTCCACATACATCTATATGTATAAGGTCTATCAGTCCTTTTGCATGTTCTTCCTTTTTCACTATAAAATGATTTTGTTAACTTGCTTAGTAAATGAGATTCACATGTGTCACATGATTCACAATCAAATGACCCCAAGTTGTCATAACTCATCAAGTGATTCTCTTTTATATACCCAAGTTGACAATGCCATAATATATGGTTTCTGATCATCAACTCTTTAAATTTAATATTGAGGATAGAATCAAGTATTCCAAAATCATAAAATCTATTGTATAATGTTTTTGTTTCATAAGGAATATCATTTGACCACACAAAACAACAATTGTTCTTAATAGTCAATTGAAGAACTTTTCATTAATTGTTAAACAAAAATATATTCTTCATTCATAAACTAAAACAAAATTGCAAAACCTTCAAACAAGCTTTCTAGAGAGTGTTGAAACTTAAGCCTCTATAGCTATTACAGCAACTGTTGCTATATGGCCAATGTGCACAGTTTTGACTCTCATTTCTTAAGCTTTCTATTGTTTTTTTAGCCTTGCATATCTAATATATGTGAGACCTACATACAGTATCTAATACCCATGTGTTATTATAAGAAACAGTGTTATCCTTTTTATCAAATTTACTTGAAGTAGAAGGTGCATCTATATGCCTTCTCTTCTGCTTTTTGAAAAACTTAAAATAAACTTTGTTATTCCATTTCCATTCTACAACTCTTGCTATAATGGAAGTACCTTTTAAGATGTCTCTGTACTTTTTCCTTTTATCTATAATGCATGTTACATTTTAGATCTTCCTTCTATCATCTTGAAGTGGTGGAGCAATTTAGATATCTCATATCACTCAGCGTGAGCTTGCATATTGGCCATCTCTCTAAGATGATACATAATGGTTTTGCATCTATTTCATGCTGCTTTTGAAGTTTCAACTACTTAGGACCAATCTATTGCTATTCAAGTACTTCTTGTATGTAAATTGTTCATAATACTTGCATCCCAAGTATTAAGGGAAAGAAAATAGCTATTCCGAGACCTGGGCAACCTTTTGGATTTGAAAACTATTCTCAGTTTTATGCCAATCGAGGAAGCTTAGGTTAGTCAAAATATATGACTCATGATTATGCTTTGATTCACATTGAATAATATGATTCCAACAACTTAGATGTAAAGATCGAGATTGTAGAAGTGTGTACATGAGTGAATGCATGATATTAGGTCTTTAATAAAATGCATTATGGCTCCCATTATTTTATTATGAACCCATGGCCCTCACTATGGATCCGAGAGAACTTATATGAAGTCATCCTAGTGGGTCGATATCCAATTTACTAAGAATGACCTTGAGGCAACTCAACAAACCATCCTTATTTTAATTGGTAGGTATCTAATCCATACCAATTGCATATTCATGCAACTATCGAATCTTGTGCTATCAACTAATTGATGTGTGCACACACATTGGGCTATCAACTCTTGATATATGCACATCTCATATACACTTACCTAACTTTGCCTCCAATACACATTGACCTTGGTGCAAATCCAACAAATCAATGGTTTTCGTTAAGTCCAACCCATTAATCATGAAATCTAATTTCAATGGTTCAAACATATTCTTATAGAGTGAGCTTGAGGCAACTCAACAACTCTAACTTTAGAAGAACTCTGGTTCTCCCTATATTAATGGAAGACGTAGGACATAATTGTTTGTTTAGCGAGAAATTTTGTTAATTTTGTTTCATCATGTTATTACTGTATGCTTTTATATATCATATATTCATCACATGGATATATAAAGATAGTTACATTTAGTATATGGCATGATTATGGACATACTAAAATCAATCTCTTGAGCCATATAGAGATTGACTAGGTCTTACCTAGATATATCCATGAATTATAACCCAAAAATAGAAATCAAATTCCTACTTCTAAGTCTTTTTGTTTATGGCACCATCTCCTTTGCATCTTCATTCTATACTAATCCTATATAATCTAATTACATATTTCAAAATTAGAAAATCTCAATTTACATTTGAGAGAGTAAGATGAGAAAAGAAAAGATAGGCAGGGACATGCATGCTCTATTTACCATAAAATAAAATTCATGAATGCTCAATCACAATGGGCCTAAGTCCATAATCATCCATCATGTCTTTCCATACACCCCTAGTATGTATTCTCTAATGCATAAAATTAAAATAAATAAGGTAGTGACAATTTTGGATTCTAAATTTGAAAATCGGTTTCAACACCAAAATTGCCTACTTATGTTGTTTCGGTTAACTAAATTTTGTATATCATTTTAATATGGAAATTAAATTAATTAAATTTTATATTTCCAGAAATTAATTCAAAATTAATCTACCTTAAAATTAGGTTATTATGATGTCAAAAATTAAACAATTTAATTCTAACATACATACCATATTCTAGTCATAAGAGATATTAATTTGCTCAACTTAAATTAATTCAAAATTAATTTTCAAAAATTTTCAAAATTTCTACAACATCAAATCATTATTCTAAGTATCTTTAGATTAGCTCAAGTCCATCAAAATAATTTTGGCATAAGCCAAAATCATCGAGACAAATGAATCAACACTTAAGACGCTCAAAATGACCTATTTACCGTCTTGAATTAATTTAGAAATTTAAATTCGAGTAAATTTATTTTGGCATGCATCTAATATCAAAATAACATATTTTTAACCATATAAAAATTATTTTAAGGTACTGGAAACAAAATATTCACATACAAAAAAAATCAAACAAAACAGACCCGTTTCGGTGTTTATTTGAAAAATTAATTAAAACAATTTTTAATTAATTATTGGACACTTCCAAAGGCTTAAACATATTCTCAATATATCTAAATAATTTCTTCATAATTAAATTACAAAAAATTATGAACAGCCCCATCATACAAACCGAACAACAGTACAAGTTCATCAATAATGCAATTTTCAGCAATATTGTAATAAATTTGAAATTAAATATTTGAATCATATTCAAATATTTTTTATTTAAAATAATCATCCTTAATCATCTCATGATCAGATTATTGAAATAAAAATATTTAAAACGAATTTTACAAATTAATTTTAATTTTTCAAACCAATAGAACCAAAAATGCCAAAACCGTACAATCAATTGCACTTTTAATTAAAATTAATTTTAATGGACACAAGGGAGCTCTAATGCCAATGTTGGGTTTGAACATGTATCTCATACACAAAATATCAGCGGAAAATAAAATTTTCAAAACCCGAATCAAAAGGATTCTACTTGTGCTATTAAAACTAATTGATTCAAAACATAGTTAGAAATTATACCTTTAATTTCTTGTGTCAATTCTCCAAATTTCCTTCTTATTGGATTGTCGCAAACTATAACAATCCAATGTTGGATTGTCTCTAATGTTAATTCACGTAGAAAAGAAGAATGAAATTTCAAAAGGTTAAGCCTTGAACACTATCTATGTGTTAGCAAAGAAAAGTGTTCTTGAGAGAAAATTGAAGAAAAATTATCTAACAATTTTCTATGGAGGCTACAATATGTTTCTGATGAAAAAAACTATTTATAGGTGTTTCTAAACACCCTAGGGTTGGAAAAATTATCCAAATAGGTTTAGGGGCTAAATTGGTAATTTTGTCAAAATTTGGCCAGTTCAGTCAACTGCCTGCACACTGGGCTTGCCCAGCTCGCAGGCACAGGCCTGCCACGGGCCCATGCTAGGCTTCTTGAGAGAAAATTGAAGAAAAATTATCTAACAATTTTCTATGGAGGCTATAATATTTTTCTGATGAAAAATACTATTTATAGGTATTTCTAAACACCCTAGGGTTGGAAAAATTATCAAAATAGGTTTAGGGGCTAAATTGGCAATTTTATCAAAATTTGGCCAATTCAGTCAACTGCTTGCACACTGGGCTTGCCCAGCTCGCAGGCACAGGCCTGCCACGGGCCCATGCCAGGCTAGTGGCTAGCCACGAGCCCCCGCGGGCCTATAACTATCCCTAAGCAATTTTTTTGGATTTTTTTCCCGTGATCCCGTCACAATCCGACCCTAAATAATTCTCTCATAATTTTGGATCTCATCCAAGACCATTTTACTCATTTTTCACACTTCCAATGCATGTGACCCATTAGGTTCCCGGTTATGTTGGCCACCTGAATTAATAATTAATTCGAACAAGTCATGAGCGGTATCTAGCAATACATTATGACCCCCAATTGACCGGAAATTAGTGGTTTGACTACGAACCTTTCCATAAACAACAATATGTGCAATTTGTTCTTTCAACATACTATAACCCACTCAGTTCAGAGCATGGACTATATGTTAGCTCCCACTAGATTGATTACATCATACCTAGCCTAAGTGAAGTTAGATCTTGTCCTTAGGACTCATTACTCTATTAGACATATCACTGAAGACCATCTTCAGGATGTTTCCACTCTAGCCAAAGATTCCCAAGTAATGATCCCGATAAAAGGCTGAGGTATACTCTTCCTCTACCAAGAGTGGTGAATCCTCTATTGGCTACCCAATTACCTTCGAATACCTCAAGCTGTACCCAATCATCACCCTATAAGTGACCTCTATGAGGCAACAAGGAATGGAGTCAAAGGACAGAATTAGTATCCAAGATATCATTGAGTACCTTAAGTCTAAGGATACTTGCCCCATTACTATGATGAGACTATCATTGACATTTGAATAGATAATCCATATGATCATCTCATAGCAGGTCATCTAATGTACTTGACTACTCTTAGCAAGCATCCACATGTTAACTTTGAACATCTCATGTTCATAGCTTATGAGATCTTCTGCTTGATCCAATCAAGGAGTATAACATGTGCTAGTCTATCTAGATCAATAATGTCCCATCTTGTTGATTCTATGACTAGGGATAATTTAGATACTAACATAATTACACGTGATAGGAATCTCATTATCATGATCCCATCAAGGTTTCCTTCATGCTATGTTTCATATCATAGACTTTCATTAATCAATTTATGATCTATATCAATTCATATGCAAATGAATACTAATATAATGAAAGAATGCCTTCATGAATGTGTACACTAAGTGCTAGAGGCGATTGCCTTTTGGGCACAACTCTAACAATAAGTTCTCCCAGATCCATAGTGCGGGCCATGGGTTCACAATAAAATAGTGGAAGCCATAATGCATTTTATTAAATACCTAATATTATGCATTCATTCATATACACAGTTCTACAATCTCGATCATTACATCTAGGTTGTAAGAATCATATTATTCAATGTGAATCAAAGCGTAATAATGAGTCATACATTTTGACTAACCTAAACTTCCTTGACTAATATAAAATTGAGAATGGTTCTCAAATCCAAAGGGTTTCCAAAGTCTCAGAATAGCTATTTTCCTTCCCTTAATGCTTGAGATGCAAGTGTTATGAACAATTTGCATACAAGAAGTACTTGAATAACAATGGATTGGTCCTAAGTTGTTCAAACTTCAAAAGCAGCATGAAATGGATGCAAAAACATTATGTATCATCTTAGAGAGATGGCCAATGAGCAAGCTTAGGCTGAGTGATATGAGATATCTAAATTGCTCTACCATTCCAAGATGATAGAAGGAAGATCTAAAATGTAACATGCATTCTAGATAAAAGGAAAAAGAAGAGAGACATCTTAAAAAGTACTTCTATTATGGCAAGAGTTGAAAATTGGGAATGGAATAATAAAGCATATTTGGAATTTTATAAAAGCAAAAGGATAAGGCATAAAGATGCACATTTTATATCAAGTAAATTTAATAAACAAGATAACATTGTTTCTGTAAAAACACATAGGTATTAGATACTATATGTAGGTCTCACATATACAAGATAAGCAAGACCAAAGAAACAATAAAACGCTTAAGAAAGGAGAGTCGAAACTATGCATATTGGCTATAGAGCAATAGTTGCTGCAATAGCTATAGAGGCTTAAGTTTCAACACTCTCTAGTAAGCTTGTATAAAGGTTTAAACAATTGCAATTTTGTTTTAGTTTATGAATAAAGAATATAATTTTGTTTAATAGTTAAACAAAAGTTCTTCATTTTACTATTAAGAACAATTGTTGTTCTGTGTGGTCAAATGATTTTCCTTATGAAACTAAAACATTATGCAATAAAGTTTATGATTTTGGAATATTTGATTCTATCTTCAATATTAAATTTAAAGAGTTGATGATCCGAAACCATATATTATGGCATTGTCAACTTGGGTATATAAAAGAGAATCACATGATGAGTTATGATAACTTGGGGTCATTTGATTGTGAATCATGTGACACATGTGTATCTCATTTACTAAAAGCAAGGTAACAAAATAACTTTTCAGTGAAAAAGGAAGAACATGCAAAATGACTAATGGACCTTATACATATAGATGTATATGGACCAATGTTCATGCATGCTATAAATGGTTGTATCTTCTTCATTACCTTAATTATGATCACTCATACTCGAGTATTTGTATATGGTGAGATACACATTTGAAACCTTTGAAATGTTCAAAGAATTCAAAAATGAAGTAGAGGAACAATTTAGTAAAAGTATTAAGACACTTATATCAGATCAAAGTGAAATAATACTTAAGCTAAATATTTCAATGTCATATAAAAGATAATGAGATTTTATATGAATGAATCATATCTTATATGCCATAGCATAGTGATGTAGCTAAAAGAAGTACTTGAACCTTGTTAGACATGGTATGGTACATAATAAGCTTTTAAAATTCCTTAAAGTTGCTTTTATGGTAATGCACATGGGATTATGTTTATATGATAAACATAATATGTATGAGTCAGTTGATGTTGGTCCATATAAAATATGAAATAAAATAAAGCCTATTCTTTCATAAATGAAACTTTAGGATTATCCTACTTAAGAGAAGTAGATAATGTTGGATTAGTTAAAAGCTCAATCTAACCCTGTAACATCCTCGACTTTTCCACATGCATTATTACACGCATTCTAATTGGACATATTCATTTTATATATGTCATTCACATGAAACACATGCATACATATGAACTTTGGCATGAACGTGTTCACGAGGTAGACTTACTACGGGTTGGTTTATCGTAAAAAGAGCAAGTCGTATGTGTCTAGTTATAATTTAAATAAGGATACAAGATATTGAAAATGAAATTACATAAAATGATGAAAATTCATATAAATGAAATTTGGCATAGTTAAATTAATTAAAGTAGACAATTTGACTAGATAATATTTTGGCACTAAGTACATATAAATATGTAGAGAAAATAATAATAATAATAATAATAATAAT
>CATIWF010251995.1:0-12063 GCA_949630135.1 Balakata baccata | reverse complement strand
TGAAAGAATAAAATCAATGAAAAGGAAAAAAATCTGGACATATAACATATATTATATATTAATAAAAGAAAATCAAGAAATCTTCTTTTGCCAATTAAAAATAAATAAATTAGATATTCAAACCTAAGTAAGTGGCAAAGTGGGGGGTGTTGCCATAGATTTGGGGTTTCCTCTTTCCATTTCTCCACCACTCCTCACAAATCAAACCAAACATTTGGTTTAAGTAGTTAATCGAAATGACGCATTTGATGATGATATTGCAATGTGAAGCTGATTAGATGAGTTCCAGCCAGTGGAATCAGGAAAAGTGCAGGATTCGCCGTCCATGAAAATATGACCTTAAATCTTAATTAATTAATCCTACATATTTCAAATCAAAATGATCCACACATTAGATTAGATTTGGATGTGCCTTATCTTAATTATGTCTAAATATTTGATATATTCTTGTAATATTTATTAACTATTGTTGCATATCCTTTCAGTTTGTCCTATTACCTTAGGCGGGATGCTATGCCATTCTTGAAAAAGTTAAGTGTTTTTTTCCTTTTTAAAAATATATATATATATATATTAAGCACCAAAATATTATATGATTTCTCAATCACTTTGATACGCAGAGGAAAAGTTATTATTATATATTAAGAAATTGAAATCACAAATTATTACTTTAATATATAATTAAAGTGTGAGCTGAATAGTATTCTCACTAGCTTGTGAAAATCAGAGCAAGTCTTGAGTTGGAGTCTCTTCGTTATCATCCAATAATAGTAGGAGTTTAACACTATTACAAAAAGTGCAAGAGAATAGATATCTCTATTGTGTAACTCATAATCCACTCAGCCTTCTAATGAAAAAAAAAAAAGGATATATCTATTTTTTTAAAATCAAAATGATGGTGTTAATAATATAATTATATCAATTTTTTATTACTATATTGTAAATTGGTATCAGATCTTTTAATTATTGCAAATCAATACTAATTATTTTAAAAAGATTACAGTGTGGTACCAAAGTCAATTTCTAATATATAAAAAAGGATGACATCAGAAAATACAATTTCTAATGACGTGGCATGTTGACTACATTATCTGGCTGATATGTTATTTTTTTTAATTGAAAATTTGACTATGTTACCCCATTACAATTTTTTTCGAAATGATTGGAACCTATTTGCAATAATTAAAAAATTTTGTACTAATTTCTACAATTAAAAAAATGTATTACCAATTTATCATATAGTAATAATTAAGATTTAGTAACATTTATATTATTAATCTCAAAATTTTGCCATAGAATTCTTGAGAATTTTAAACCTATTTATCCTTTATGTATCAAAATAGAAAATAAATAATTTTTTTAATGTCAAAATGGTATTCTTAATTTAGTTTCAATTCATCCTTACAAAATGAAACTATATATTGATTACTTTTAAGTTAGATTTTGAAAAAAGTTAGATTCAAGCTCATTTAACAATCGAATTTTACATGGTATCGAAGTTATAATTTACAAACAATACAGTCAATTATACTTTTACGCTCTAAGTGACTATCTAGTGTGTTGTATCCTCACAGCGGATATGGACATGAGAGAGAGGTGTTGAATCCCATATCAGATAGAATTTAAAAATTAATAGAGTTTATAATAGTTTGAACAATATTTTTCCTTTGAGCTAGCTAACTTTTGGAAAAAATTAAGTATAAATCCATCATATAAAGAATTTCATGGTACTTTTATGATTTTTTTTTTTCCTTGTTGAGTATCTCATGTTTTTGTTTTCTTGATTACTTTCTTGAAAAAGGGAGAAATATCCATGGCTCTTATGAATATGATGTTGCCACAACAAGAAACAACAACAAAAAAAAAAAAAAAAAAAAAGATGCCCCGAATCAAAGACTTAATTTCGAAAAAGAAGATGCCATATCTCCCAAAAGAAAATAAAGAAAAAGCATTCCCACGATCACCCTTTATATAATTGATTGGTATAATTGATTTTTCTCTTTCTTTTTTCTTGGGACACCATGTGTGAAAAGATTTCACGCGATTCAATTTGAATATAAGTACTTCTCTCATATTTTTTCAAGATATAGAGATGCATGTACACAAAATAATAATAATTCAACTCAAAGCCATTTTGATATGTTCAAGCTTTTCATATATACATAAATATATATTAAAAGGTTTTAGATGCAACAAATTAATGTGCAGTTTGATTCCTATTCTCATTTGTGATAATTAGGGTGAATTTTGAGTTTGCACAAGTTTTTTTCTACCATCTACCAATACTGATGATTATAGTAAGTGCACTAAAATTATTATCCTATTATGAAGATAGTAGTCAATATCCTTCTGGACCTCATAACCAATTAAAAAAAAAGAAGTTTTTGATGCAATTCTATTTGCTTTAAACTGTTATTGCAATATCCTTTTTAATTGTTAAAGGTGATTATTCATTTGTGCAATTCACCATTACCCGAATTTTTTTGATCTTTATAATACAATATTTTGAAAAAAATTCTACTCTGCCTGTGACAAAATCAAAACCTTCTTTTTCTTAACTTTTACAAACAGATTATAACGATTTTCTACAATAAATTAATGTATAAAATACGTTCTTTAAATAAAAAGTTAAATTCTCATATGAAATTTCATAAAATTTTATCAATTTCTTTAATGGGTTTATATTTTTTTTATATAAATCTTATCGATTTTGTGATAAATCCTTAATGGGTTTTATTTTATTTTTTATTTATTTTATTTTTTTATGATCTTACAGTCCCATGATTCTGTAAGAACGTTATAGCGTGGTGAGATCTAATCCTGATCCATTTAGTTAATTCAATTGCACAACAAAAATGCTGATTTTTTTATAAATTGCATAAATTTATGTAACTAAATTTATCAGCTCATTTACTTAATTTGTCTTCTCTAATTATTTAATTAATTTCTAGACAAATCTTATATCGACAAAATACAAAAGAGATTAAGGATTGAATTTAAGAAGTGAAGTGTTAATTTTTGAATTCCCCATCAAAAAAAAAAAGAAGAAGAAAGATGAAAAGTTAATAATTTGAGCTAACCATTTTAAGTCGAATGATTTGGTTATTTGTAGGTTATATATTATTTTAATTATTATTAATTAAATACTAATTTTTCATAAATAGAGATTCAAGTAGTTCAAAATTAATAATCAAAATAATTAATAAATTCATTGAAATAAATTCTCAGTTAAATTACAAAAATGTGTGAAGCTGAAGCATCAAAATATGTTTTTTTTTCTTTTTTTCAATTATATATATAGATAAAGAAAGAAAGAAAGGCAATGCCTTAACTTCAAGACCTTATGACCCCACAAATACTCAAAATACTCAATTTTATCTTTAATTTACTAAAATTAAATTCGTAGATTTATTTAAAATGGTGTAAATAAAATAGTGCGAATTTTTTTATCTTAATAAGAGATATTAAATTATAAAAACGAAATAATTTACTGTTAAAATTCTGGTTAATATGAGCAAAATTAGTCTTGTGGCGGTATTTGCTCCAATTACAAATTCTCTTATAATTCCCACTCCCAAATCCAAAAGAAGAAAAAAGAAAAAATTACAGATTCTGTTTGACTAAAAGAGATTTGGTTGCTTATTTTATTTTGGCTTTTGGTTTGTTTTAGTTCTGCTTTTCATCATTATCAAGTCAACTATTTTTTTTTTTTAACTTGATAATTTATTTATTTGAATTGAATATAATGTGAGAAAGATTGTACAAAATCTTTTCAACACTTTTTTTTATACATATTCTATAATTGCTTCGCATCATTAAAATTTTAATTTATAAAACTACTATTTTATTTTACAAATTAAATTTGGTGATATTGATTAATTATGGAGTAAGTGTTTCTTTTAAGATAATTAAAGAGTAAGTATTCAAAAAAAAAAAAGTGTTTAGAAGAAATTATTGATAGCATTTTTCTTCCCCTATATCATAGGATATATACAGTGAAATAATAACTAATATATTTATGTGTAATTTAATGCAGAAATTAATGATTTGGTAATCCTAGTTTTATAAAATAAAAATGAAAATTGAAATTACATCTTAGACCTTGTCTAAATAAGCAGATACTAACAAAATTAAAAAATTTTAAAATGAAATAATTAATTGTACTCATTAATTAAAATCTTATAAATTTGTCTCCATCTAAAAAATCATAGGATAAAACCCTAGTCATCTCCTTTTGCCTTTCATCTCTGAAGTTTTCTTTTCTTTTTTCTATTTTTATAGTCTTGATATTGCACTTGGCTTTCCAATGGCAGCCTTCATTCTTTGTTTTTGTTTTATTTGTTAATTTAATAAATTTATATTATTACATATCTTTTTTTTTTTCTCCATTTGTTAAGTTTTGTTTCTCTGTGGATATTTTTTCTCTTTTTATAGAATTTTTATTTCCTTAATGAAATTATTTGTTAGTTTTTTAAAAATTAATTTTTGCCAAATTTTTATTTTGGATTAGTATCAATTGATTCTTTTCTTAATCTACAATACAAGATAAGCAAAATTTATGAATAGATTCAATTAATCGTTATGGAAACTCTATCGATTAAAAATGTATAGAATTTTTATTTCCTTAATAAAATTATTTGTTAATTTTTTAAAAATTAATTTTTGCAAAATTTTTATTTTGGATTAGTATCAATTGATTCTTTTCTTAATCTACAATACAAGATAAGCAAAATTTCTAAATAGATTCAATTAATCATTATAGAAACTCTATCATTAAAAATGTATAGACAAAATTCATATATAATTTTTCTAAATTCTTAATTTATTTTCTACCTTAACATTTTATTATCAATTTTAAATTATATTGTTGATATCTTATTAAAAAAAGAAAAAAAAATTGTCGTATGACTTTATTCGATTTCATTAAAGTCTAATTATTATATTTTTCATTTGTCAACAAAAAGAAAAAGAAAAATTAAATATAAAATAACTGGTGTTAATCAGGACCAAGTAACATTGAGTCCTTTAATGTGTCTATTAACTTATCCATTCAATGTCTCATAATTACATGACTTGGAAGAAGAATTGACCGGCAACTTTAGCCATTGATTTTCCTATCAAATTTTGTCTTTGTTGGACAAATTAATATCTTTTAGTTGAGCTTTTTATTTTTGTATTTTAACAAATTAAAAATTAAATTAATATTTGATTAGTTCAACTTTTTAAATTAGATATTTAGTTAAAAAGTTAACAATAATATAAGCTTTTGTAATTTATACTAAAAAAATTAATTTGTTTATGAAAAGCTTAAATGTTCAACTTTTGGAATAAAAAATTAGTTTCTAAATATTTATATATAAAATAAATTTTAATTTTTTATTTGTTTTTTAAAATTAATTTATAATATTTTTTATTTGTTTTAAAATTATAATTTTATTATGAACAATAAAAAATTAGTTTGTATATCACATTAATAGAACAATACAATTACTAATAATTAATTCATAAAATATAATTAAATTTTCAATCACTGAATTATCAAATATTTTTATTTTATAACTGAATGTTTTATCATCAAATTTGGAGATTAATAGTTAATCGTTGTCAATATCTCTTAATAGCTAAACGCCATCACCGGCCACTCATAGCTAATTGGGTGAATTATATTAATGTATCTCAACTATATAACTCGTAACAGCTCAATATTTTAAAATTTATTTATAATACAAAGCACTTCAATTTTTATTTTGTAACCAAATGGTAGTTTCGTCTTCAGCTGTTAAGGCCTGTTTGATATTGTGTATAGAAAAATCACTTTTTGGAAATTGTTTTTTGTATTTTTAATTTTTTGAATTCTAAAAACTGTTTTTGTGTAAAATCAGGTAAATAGATATTTTTTTTCCAAAGCAGATTTAATAAAAACGGTTTATAAAAAATTAAAAAAATTAGCAAATTAAATAAAAAAATTTAAAACCTACTTTTGATATACTCAATAACAATTTCAAATAACTACTTAGTCTCTATAATATAAAATATTCACATCAGATAAATTAAATAAAAACTAATAACTAGCTAAAAGCATAAATGTCATTTAATTATAAAATAAAAATTAACATATTTTTATATTGTAAATAATTTTTAAAATATTGACGTTACAATTTAATTATTGATGTAATTTAGCCTAGCTAATTGGCACCACTCCTTTTTACAATATGAATCACAATTTTTTCTAATCTCTCAGCACATTTCTTGGATTTATCTTTATTCAAATTTCAAAAGTCGAAATACTACTTTAATTCTCTATAAACAAAAAGAAAAAAAAAATGTTACTTTCAAGTCTCAATTCAGACAATTAAGTTTTTTTTTTTTTAAATGGTATGAATTATGTTCCTGTGTATATTGTTTTAATTTCTTACACATAATTTGATGGGTTAATTTTTTGTATGATCATTAAATTTTATTTTTATCATAATAAAATTATATTTTTTTTCAAAAAAATTATTTAATGTTATTTTTATTTTACTAAAATTATTTTTGACCAATTCTTAAATATGAATTTTTGAAAATATAATGTGTAAGTTGACGTAACAATTAACATATTAATAGAAATTTAGTTCAACTAATTTCAATAAAATAAAAATATAGTTAAGTAATTTTTTTAAACAAAAAAAATTTTAAAATTTTACTGTAAATAAATTTAATCCAAAATAGATACAAAATTGAAATATTTCATGCATCACATGTATAATCTAGTAATAATTGCATTTCTCAACTTGAAATGTATTTTAAATTCAAGTCCAATTCTCCCGTAGTATTAAAAAAATGAAATTGAAATAGTTTTTTTTTTTTTGGTTAATTAACTGTATAATAAATGATAAAAAAAAAAGAAAGCGCGAAAAAGCTGTCTGTGAGGTTGGGGCTTCGCGGAAACCGAAGTAGCATGTGCGTCCAATATTCGTCAAATCACTACGATCACACGCCAAAGGAGCTGACTGTGATAATAGCATTCAAAAGTAGCGTGTGACGGTGTCTTTTTCACAGATTAATTAAATTCAGTAATGTGGATTAATTATTAATTCGAAATAAGGAAAAATTAAAATGGGCAAAAAAAATAAATGAAGGAAAATATCGTGGGAGGAAATGAGAACATGAGAAAATATTGGTTGCGGAGAGAAGAGCGATCTGAAGGGGGTGGCCTGGAATTGAAAATGAAAGAGAAGTCCAAACCATGAAAAAGGGCATTATGGTCCCACCAAAAGATTTCCTTGGGACTCCCGTATCTCTTCATTTTCTCTATTGTCGTGTCTGTTTCTGCCCTTTTCTGCATTTCATTGCACCCAATTTGCTTCTCATGTTCCAATCTTGATTGTCGCTTTATTGCTTTGCTTAACACGAGATTACTATTACATTATTATTTATAGCTAATTCAATCACATATACCTTAAATTTTTATTCACCAATATAAATAAAATAATTAAAAATTAATTACATAAAAAAAATTTTAAATTTTATACTTTATCACAATTATATCTAATTTTATTTTTTAATAAATTTAATTTTAATATTGTTAAACAACACTATGAATCTAGCTAGCACATACATGAATTGTTTAATCAAACTTAATTCGATAATATATCAAAATAATTATGCAATCAGGTAGGTTTGGAATATATTTCAACGATACCGAACTTAGATTTGTTATGAAAATAGAAATTTATATAATTAAATTTAAATTTTAAAAAAATTATATATAAGTGTAATGAAATATAAAATTAAAATTTTTTTATATAAGTAAGTCAATAATAACGTAATAAATTAAATCTAATTAATAAAGAGATCAGATTACTGTATACAGATATATGGAAATCGTCGGATTGGACAGTTGATAGATTGTAATCTTAACTGTAGGATAAACATTTTGAAATCTCAGTTATTTATTATGACTGGCTGAATCTTAATAAAATACAGCATCGCTATTTAAAAAGTTTTTTAGAGAGAGAAAGTAAAGATTTACATAATTTTTACATCACAGTTGCACGGTATAAAAGCTATAACCCCTTGGCATAAGAGAGGAAGCTCTGGTTTTTTTGTTCTTCTTTCTCTGTTTCCTCCTTTCTACGAGCTGCTTATGGCTAGAAACAGCGTTGTTTCCCGCCGGTGGAGGTCGGAGAAGCTCGATGGCTTCGATCTCTCGTCTACTGATATTGATGAAGTTCACGTCTTAGCTGTGGATGATAGCCTTGTCGATCGGAAAGTTATTGAACGTTTGCTCAAAATTTCCTCTTGCAAAGGTTCTTGTTCTTCCAATATTTAGAAATTCCTCTTTTTGCTGTTTCTTTGGCTCGGTAATGGAAAATTGAATGGAATGTTTAATTGGATTTTGCAGTCACTGCAGTAGATAGCGGAAGAAGAGCTCTGCAATTCTTGGGATTAGACGAAGAGAAGAGCTCCTCTGTTAGTTTAGATGTGAGCACAAGTTAATATTAAATATTTTCACTCAATTCCTTCTTGTCAGTGGATTATCTGATTTCCCAATTAATTACATTTCAGTGCTTGAAGGTGGATCTGATTATCACAGATTACTGCATGCCTGGAATGACTGGCTACGAGTTGCTGAAGAAAATTAAGGTCCCAAATTTTTTCCTCTTTTTCAAAACAGAGTTAGGGTGATTAAATTACTGATGCTAATTGATTTTCTTTCATGAGCAGGAATCCTCGACCTTGAGAGAAATCCCAGTAGTAATAATGTCATCAGAGAACGTGATGGCTCGAATTGACCGGTATTTCAATCAACTAAGCTCAAAATTAATATGATCATATAACAGAAATAATGGAGAAATTGGAATTTAATTGGTGAATTTTGGGGTAACAGGTGTTTGGAGGAAGGAGCAGAGGATTTCATAGTGAAGCCGGTGAAATTATCAGACGTGAAACGGTTAAGAGATTACATGGCTACCAGAGAGTTGAGATTCGGAAACCAGCAAACACCCAACAATAACATCAACAAGAGGAAGCTAAGAGAGAGTTTTGATTTGTCTTCGTCGCCGTTGTCTATCTCATTGTCGTCTTCATTATCACCTTCGCCTTCTCCGTCACCGCCATCTTTATCTTATCCGTCGTCTCCGTCGCCGTGTTTATCGCCGTCACCATCACCGCTGATAATGTCATGTTCGGCACCGTGTTCTCCCACTTTGTTAGATTCTCCTACTAGACGGCTGAAAATGAGCAGCAACAGGAGCAGCTCCAATTTAATTTAACTCCTTTTTCCTTATTTTATTACAGTTAGAATAAAAAAGAAACCGGGAAAAAAAAAAAAGAGCAAAAAAGCGAAAAACTTTTCAATGTCAGCAATTCTCCGTTAACATTAACGGTTTTTGTTGCTTATGTTGTTCATTTGTCCAATATTAGCTTCAGTACTTTAATTAATGGATTGATCAATAAATGGCATAAGACGTACTCAGTTTCTTCTTATAATCGTTTGTTTTTGTTATTTGCTTTACTGATTGTTTTTTTTTAATTGCTCTTTATATTTTATTTTTTTAATGGATCTTTATATTTTACTTTTATTTTTCAGAAATTAAAAAATATAATATATTCAAATATCATATAATGATATAATATATTGAAAAAATACATCGAAATATGAAATATAAATGCCGATTAAGAAAAAAATTATGACGAATTTTAAATCTGAAATGGGTAAAGTGAATAAAAAAAGAAACAAAAAAACTGTTAAGGCAAAATGGCCAAAATAAATAATTACAAGTGGTTGTACTTGTCTTTTACCTTAATAAATTCATTAAGCAATTATATTATATAATTTAAATAAATTATTATGTAAATTCAATTTATCACATTATCCATAAATTAATTAAATTATAAATTAATATATATTTAATTATTTTTTTATATTGATTAATGTGAATAAAATATAAAAAAAATTACAGAATTTATTTTGAATTTTACAAGATATTGCAATTATATATAATTCTAAAAAAATTTTATTTAAATTATATGAGTTTACACATTCAGTCATCATATAATGATATGATATAGTGGAAAAATACATCGAAGTGCCTATCGAAAGAAAAATTATGGCGAATTTTGAATTTGAAATGGACAAAGTGAATAAAAAATGAAATATAATAGACATTTTATATAAAAAATTGATAAATAGGACAAAATGATAAAAATGAATAATTACATATTTTTTACCTTAATAAATTAATTAAACAATTATACTATATAACCTAATGAAATTCTTATGTATATTTAATCTATCACATTATCTATAAATTAATCAAATTACAAAGTAACATATATTTAATTGTTTTTTGACATTGATTAATGTGAATAAAATTTAAAAAAAATTAGAAAATAAATTATAAACTTTGCAAGATATCACAATTATATCCAATTTTAAAAATATTTTATTTAAATTATATAAATTTTTATTTTTGAAACAAATGTAATTTCGGTAATACGAAATCGGTATTTGAATCTAACCGGCAATTAAATGGATTGACCTAAAGCGAATAACTAGTAATGATGTTGATAAAATTTACGGACAAGATTAAATAGTAAGCCATCTAGTCCAATTATTCAATTAATTGGATATATTTAATACAGTCAACATAATTAGTCCACTTATGTGGCTAGCTAATTCATTCGGTCAATTCACATAAGCGTCAGTTAGGTTTGAACACTAATTCTGTGTTATATAAGCTATATTTATTAAAAAAATAAAAATTCATATAATTTAAATACAATTTTTTTAGAATTAAATATAATTGTAATATCTTAAAAAATTTAGAATTCCTTTTTGTATTTTTTTTAAATTACATACATATCGCTGTGTAATCTATATAAGTATTTTTCATATAACTCAACGTATTTTGCATCAGTTTATCTCACCTGTACTTTAACAGAGGTTGAACAAATAATATTTTTCTTAATTGAAACCTCATCAAGATGCATCAAATTGAGAAGTGAGCAATGAATCAAACAAAGAAATTAACATAATTGAATGATTGTGAAGTCTTTGTTGCTAAGTTAGTAGACTGAAAACAGGGAATGGTGGAGGAGTGAGAGGGGTGGAGATTGTGGAGTAGAAGGGAATATTTGAAAGGGTGATCAGTTGGAGGTGTTCCCCGGAGAAGGGCCTGGGTGGGTGTGGGGAATAGGCCGGAAATGCAGTGTTTGTCTGCTTGTCTGTATATTCTTACCCGATACTCCGCTGTCATGGGGTCCATACATCTCTCTTTATGCTTTTCAACATAATAGATTATTCTCTATCCTTTAAAAGCATTTTTGGACTCCCAGGAAATTCATTTGAGATCATTCACATGGCTCATTGATTATTGCTTATTTATGAAATACTCTCTCTATTCTATTTTTTCTGTCGGTTAAGGGTTTTTTTTTTTAAAAACAATTAAGAATATCATCTAATATATGCATAATTATAAATATAAAATAACTATATTAGATTCTTTTTAAAAAGACTACAAATAGTAATTAGTATGTAATTAGAGAAAAATTTAGTAAAATTGAAAGCTTTTTTATAAGACATAGATAAAATTGAAAAAAAAATTAATTTTATTAATAATCTAAAATGTCAATTGCAAAATTTTATGTTCTTACACGACAAATGGAATGGAATGGAATGAATAGATAGATAGATAGATAGATAGATGGATAGATAGATAGATAGAATACTATTTAACATTTAATAAATAATAATTAAGAAAGTTAATTAAATAAAACTTTCATTATTTTCTATTTTACAAACATTTCTAATTAATTTTAATCAATTGAATAATTTTTTTAATGATGGACTAAGTTATAATTAGTTCAATATTAATTCTTAAAAATTTTAATTTGTAAAATTAATTACGAATTTATAAAATTTGGAGAAAAAAATATTATTTTCTTAATTATTTGTACATTCAATAATTTCTCTTCATTCTATCTTAGGCGCGGCAGGTTCTTGAATGTGATTGTGAGATGGGCCCAAAAGTTTTTGCGTTGGAATTGGTATGCAGATGGGCTGGTCGTTATACTTTG
>CATIWF010251967.1:0-121187 GCA_949630135.1 Balakata baccata | reverse complement strand
GTCTTAGTGCATTCACAGCCTTTTATATATTAATTATTATACCACAATGGACACATATATATTTCACATTCATAATAAATAAATATTCAAGTTGTTGATTATATTATGAATGCAGTAGTTAATAATACTATGAAATATACGGCCCTTTGATTATCTACAGAAAATTTATTATCGAGTTGTTGATAATAATGAGATAAATATCTCTGGTAAAAGATAATCTTAAAAATATGTATAACCGGTATAGGACAATGAATTGGACATTTATTGAATCTCTAGGTTATCACATGATTTATTTTGAGGAGAAATCTCATTCTCCATGATATAAAGATATCTAAATAAATCAGTGAGTTTTTAAAGAGTTAAGGGTACCGAACAGTGACGCCTAATAATAACTGCACAGATAGTACTAGATGTCAACAGTTATTATCTTGGGCATAATATATGAGTCTTTTGTGACTCAAAGTCTTTTGACTTGAGGTGTTAAGATTGTCTTTTTATGGGTAGCTGTGAAGGTGCTCTTGCCTTGTATTGGGCTATCCGTGCTTGGTAATCCGGCTCGTAGTCACCACAGTTAGTTATGTAGTGAGACATGAGATTATCAATAGTAAGACTCGTTACCCTGTAGCACCAGGGCAAAGTCCTAATGAAGTTGATATTGGTTCTGATAAAATAAATTCCTGACTAAGAAAAATATGACTTATTCAATGTAAAATTGAATTATTAATTAGATTAATAATGATAAGTCTTATTTTAATCAGAACGCAAATTATCACTTATTAGTATATTGACTAATAGGGTTTGACATGCTGTGACCCTAATTAATATCGGGATCATAACGAGAGGACTTAATATTATGATTTAGAGGTCAAAATAATATTTGTGATTTTATCGGTAATTAAAAAGAGAATTCCGGAAGGATATTTAATATATCCAGGTATACGAGAAATTCAGAAATTGTGTCCGATATAATATTAAGGAGTTAATATTATATTTCCGTTTCGATAAAATTATTGACCTTATAAGTCACACCAGAATATTTATTAGTCTAGTCCATATAAAGATGTAGGAAGTAATTTAATTAAGAATTAAATTATAAATGATCACATATATTTTTTAGTTAAAATTAATATTGATTAATTTTAACTATTTCTCTTATTTATAATGTTAATTAAAATTATAATAATTTAATTAAGTTGTTAATTAAATTAATTATAGTGGTACATTAAAATAATTACTACTATAATAGAAGAAAAAATTGATTCTATGATTAATGATTGTAACTAGAAATGAGCTATGCAATTGTTGCACCATAATTACATCATAAATCAAAATTAAAAAAAAAAAGAGTCAAACGGAAAAAAAAAATCATTTTCTTCATCTGCTAACAAACCTCATTTAATGAGATTTGAATTGTTTATGTGGCCTTTGGCCCTTTCTCTCGAACAAAATTTGTTTTGTTTTTGAAAAATTTTCTTTCTCTTATATGGTATGAGCAATTGAAAGAAAATATTGAGAAAAAGCTTATAAAGAGTTAGTAGTTTTTAAATTTGCCAGAAATGAGAAATTTGTGATCATACATCTGGGACTAGCAAAAAGGAGTTTCATCAACGCAAATAAAACTTTTGGTCTTTTTGCTTGATTTGCATTTTGGTGATCTCATGAATAAAATGTTTGTCTTAATCCTTTTATTTTTCCATTTTGTTCTTTAAATTATGGGATGATCTTGGCAAAATGGATTTTATCCATAAAAGTTAACAAAATATGTTTTGTTAAAAGTTATGGATAAATGCTCAAAGTTAACATGAAAAATGTATTTTCATGTAATGCAATATTTGATTGCATGTTTCGGTAAAATTAAAAAATTTTGAAATTTATAATTTTGACCGAGACCTAAAACTCCTCTCAATCCAAATGAAAATAATGCTTCCGCTGTCAGCCAACATGGAATTATGTAGAGCCTGCAGAAGATGGAGATCTAACTGTAGGGCTGGTAGGATTCTTTTTTGTAGGCAGGGTGGCATTTCCTTGCTTGGACAATGCAACTTCAATTCTTATAAACGTTATGATTTCCATTCTTGCTATCTTTGTGATCCTAGAGCTCGATCTTCCCCAACTTCAAACATAACTATTGAAGATATTTATAATAATGAGACATTACGGAGAAATAAGGAACTTATATCTTTATCGACAGGGACAGAGTTAAAATTAATTAATTAGAGAGGTAAAAAAAAATTTTATATAGAATTGGAGGGATAAAAATAAATTTTATATAGAATTAGAGGGGTACAATATATATTTTTAAAGGATTTTATTGAATTTTTTTAATATTTAGACTCAAATTATATAAATATATCTAAATTTTTTGTTGGGCTTAGGGGGACCTAAACCCTTGTGAGCCACCCTTGCCTTCGTCCCTGCTTATCAAGACGATTTTCAGTCTTATATCCCAGTTATACAAATTTGTGGCTTTGTTTTATTACAGGTACAATTGGCAGTTCAATACTCAATGCGAAAAAGAATGTTGTAGGAATTTTTATGCACGTAAAAGATAGGTTTAGCATTGCTATTCATCTTACAAGGTTGAAGCCAGTGCTTTCAAAATTAGAAAAAATCATTCGCAAAACAAAGGTGTTTCACTGTCATTATATAATAAATTTGATTTGCCTGTAATTTGTATGATGTACATTCTTACAATCTTATATTGTATTTGTAAGGTGAACCATATGCTATACCTCCCATTAAACTCGTATACATTAAAGAGAAGGACAAGAAGTAGAAAGAAATAACAAGGGGGTACAAGTTAGTTATCTAAGGGCCTTTTATGAAAATCAGGTTTTTTAGGGTATGTACTGCTATAGTTCACTAAATTATGCAGTGATTGTCCAGGTGTTAAATTGAATTTACCTATGATTTGTGATGTATTTGCTTACAATCTTATATTATGTCTTTGTAGGGTAAACCATCCAGCTATTATTGCAAATATTATGGCTTGTAATTGTTGTTCGTTGTATGTGGTCCCTGCAATATATAGAGAAGATGATTTGTGCTTGAATGTAATTCGGCAAGCATGTCCTTGGCTGGGCAAGCTATTTACAGCTTGCCTGGAGGCCGAAGCAAATCCGCAAATAAAGCCGTCACCTTGTATAACTTTTTTTTTTGTCAGCGCGCATGCATATATGGGGTTTACATTAAACATTTGCGGAAGAAGAGAAAGATGTCTCTAGAATGGTGAATCGTTAGATAGATTTGTCTATTTGTAATTAATTTCCATGCAAGGGACCATATATATATATCGGCCATCTATTCAACTTAAATGAATCACATTAAGAGAAATGTCTCTGTTGTAGTGAATCGTGAGAGCAGAGCACATGTTCCACATCTTCCAACTCACTGCATATTAGACAAGAACTAGAAAATAGCAATATTCCTGTAAATAAGAGCAATACTGGGTGATTTTTTTTTAAATTCAATATAATTTTCACATCATTTTAGTATTGGGAAAAAAAATGCTTACGTGAAAAATTATACAAGTCAATATATATTTAAAGTAAAAAAACTTTTTAGGCGGACATTGTTTACCATATCATTTATAAATTAATTCAATAATCAAATGACATCTATATATATTGCATTTACTTTAACCAATTAGAATAAAACAATTAAATACATATATTAACTTAGTTTATAAATGTCATAGTAAATATATTATACCTAAAAATTTATCTTAAAATAAAATATATTTTATATTTTATATGCAATTTATGTTATCAAGACGATTTTCAGTCTTATATCCCAGTTATACAAATAAATTTTATATAAAATACATATCAATAAATTTTATATTTTATATGCAATTTATATTATCAAGACGATTTTCAGTCTTATATCCCAGTTATACAAATTTGTGGCTTTGTTTTATCATAGGTACAATTAGCAGTCCAATACTCAAGGCGTAAAAGAATGCTATAGGAATTTATATTAAAAACAATTTTATAAAATAATGACATGAATTAGAATAAAATAATTAAATATATATCAATCAATGATTAACTTAGTTTATAAATGTCATAATAAATATATTATACCTAAAAATTTATCTTAAAATAAAATATTTGATATCTAAAATGCAATACAATAGTAGCTCAATTCATATCTATGTAACACATTAGTACTCCTAACTCATCAATTTAACAAGACAACACATAAACTATTATTCATATAACAAGATTGTCCTTGCTTTTTCATTGCTATTTTCAAATTCACTAGCCCATATCATAATGAGAATGTAAAAACATTATTTTCAATTTTTATATTCTGCTCATTTTTTAAAATTTACAAAATATTTTTTTTTCACTTAGTATACTAATGTAAAGAATAATAAATTTTATTCATTTTGTTAATTCTGCACCTAAATTTGATGAAAACAAAACCTTAAAGACCTAATAATAATAATGAAAAAAAGGTTCAGGTCCTTATAGAAAAAAAAAAAAAAAAAAGAAGCTTTCATATCTATAAAAAAAAAAAGAAGAAAAAATTACCCCAATTATGCTTTAAGTCTTCAGTTTATTTTTTCACGCCTATAATTAGACCAGCCCATAATTACGTTCAATCTGGCCATAAAATACGCTAGGTTAATATTTAGAATAAAATTTTATATTTTATATGCAATTTATATTTTATATATCTTTATATTACTCCAAATTTTAAATTGTACTAAAAATATATATAACAAATATATGATACTTACATATAATATATATATTTTATATGTTTTGTATATCGTAATTTTTAATAAATTTAAATTTCCTAATTCTAAAATTTATCTATCTTAACAAATAATTTTCTTACAAAATCTCCAGTGTATGAAATAAAAAAAAAAGATAATAATATATGTTGAGAATATGTGAAATATATGAAAATATATATAATCAAATATATAAAATTATTCAATAGAAAATAATATATGTTGAGAATGTGTGAAATATATGAAAACATATATAGTCAAATATATAAAATTATTTAATAGAAAATAATATATATTGAGAATATATGAAAATACATATAATCAAATATGTATTACATAAATAAATTAAAAATAATAAAAATATTTCATTAAAATTAGATATAGATAAAAATTAAATATTATACCACAAGAGTATCATTAATAATGTATATGTTTTGTATGTAAAAGATATATCATTCTTGTAATAGAAGTAAATTGAATAAATTTCTTAGTGAATTTGAGTAAAATGCAGTACATAAATTGAAAGTTTTTTTTTTTTTTAAATATTTGATCCAAATCAACTTTGTTGGTTGGAACTCATGGCATTTTGCATAAATACAAATATTATTTTTAAAAAAATATATAATTGAGTAAATGATAATATTCCATAAGTGAAAACTGTTGGAAAAAATATGATTATGAGCCATTTTGAGAGGATTATTCGGGTGGGTTCCACAACTCGGTTTTGGGAAAAAGACCCGGATATATATTTCTTGACATGAGAACTATGAATTAATGTATTCATATGCTCAAAATGGAAAATGTGTGAATAGAAATTAAAGCTCAAAGTAAACTCCATGATAAGGAGATTTAAAGGTGAAAAGTGAGTGAGAATTTGTCCCACATCACTAAGAATTGAAGTTGGACTTGTATTTATATATAGAAATGCTTTCTTACATGGGTAAGAAAAGTATAATGGAAGGCTCTCTCTCGCGCGCTCAGGCGCAGGGGGGTGCAAATCCATGGTCCGGGATGGCCCAATGCGTGGGTGCGCGACCTACGTACACGAATGTCGGCCCAAAATCTCGTGGTCCTGAACAAGCCCAATTTATTTTTTTATTTCTGGAAAATTTGACAACACTCCCGTGTTGATCCACACGGTCGTGTTGTTTGTGCCTGCAGGAGTATGAGGCAGATCCACACGGTCGTGTGGATCCATACGCCCGTGTGGATTCTGTTCCAGAATGAACCTTTGAGCTTCATGTCTTTTGGAATGTCAATTTCTGATGTTTCAAAGATTAATTTCACCATTATTTAAGAGTTACAAAGACATTAATGACAGCCTTTAAAGAAAATTAATCACAATTAATCCATTGTTTCCTCCATCTAGTATAAATAGGTGGTTTAAGCTTGAATTTTAAGAAGTTGATGAAGAGTATACTTTGTTGTTCTTGAATTGTTTCTTTCTTTCTTCTCCTTCTTCTCCTCAAGTGATAGAGGATGTGGCAAAGCAAAATTCGTTGTAAGTAGGTATTGTGTGTTCAACAATTACTTGGAATCTGTTGTATCCTGGAAGACAAACGCCGGTTATCCTAAACACCCGTGTAGGAGGCGAATTTGTCTTAAGGAAACTGTGTGCTACACAGGCCTCATATTGGTTTTCCATTTTCTACTATATTTGAATATTGAATTAACAATTCTCCTACTCTATTTTCTTGTATTTGATTTGTAACAAATCTAACACCGAAAATGAAGTCAAATAGTCAAAAAACATATATATAACTAAAATATTTTCTATAATTCCTTCACTCGTTGTACATATAATATATATATAACTAACATATAATATTTTCTGCAGAGATAAATTCAAACTGTAACATATGTTATAACTTAAGTATATATAAGCTATAGTATATTATATGTATTGATAGATATAATCCATATATAGTCAATATATAATAATATTGTTTTTTTTATTATTATTATAAAAAAACAATTTTCAAATACTAAGTGGTTGAATAAAAAAGTGGTTATCAGGTTGATAAAAATAAGAGATGGGAATTGAATCCCACAACAATAAAATCTCATCTCTCTACAAATCAAATCACTTAACAATTGTCCTTTTTTTTATTATTATAAGGTATATATGTTGTTTTATATATATAACAATATTTTTGAATTTCAAAAGATTTTAATAAAGTATGTATATATATGTATTATTTTAATATATTATTCAAAGAAAATTTATCTATAGACTAAATTGTGAAGAATAAAATTTGGAACCAATTATTTAAAAAAATGGAAATAGAGAAGGGCTAAAAGGAAATTTTTTGTCATGTGTATAAAAAAACTTAAATTGTAGGTTGTGTTAGAATTTACGAATAAAAAGATACCCAAAACAATGCCTTATTTTATCATGACAATTGATATCATGTTCCTATTTTTCTATATTGATATGAAGATTGTATGAAGATTAATTAATGTTAAATAATAAAAATTAATGCTAATTATACTTTGCATGGCACACATGCATTTAAACTTTCATTAAATTAACAGAAAATCAAAAAGTAAAGAAAGAAAAGATACATTTGATTTCTTCCTTTTTATACAACAACTTCCCATTTTCTGTTACAAGTTTGTTGTCCACCACTTTCTTTATAATCCGAAATAAATTATTTTCTTTTTTTCATTTTTCCTTCACATTCTGATTTTCTCAATCATCAAGACTAAGCTTAGAGAAAAAGCACTTAAGAAAAAAATTGTTTTAAGCTAAGCCACATGAAGCCGAGATGAAGAATTTTTTTTTTTGAGCTCAGTCAAGAATTTTCTTTCTATTTTTCCATAGGCCAAACACTATCTATTGAGCATGCCAAGGTGAAGAACTAGAGGGATTTATAAGGGGAGTGAGAGCAGACATGTAAGCATCTCTATTGCTCCAATGAGAAATAAGCATTTCTATATTGCTTGTTGTGCTCACAATTCCGGAGGAAAAAGTGGAAGTTAGGGTTCTAAGGTGCCAGATGAGCTCGATATTGAAGGTGACAATGGTAATTCTAACAAATTGGAGTATGTTGGGTTGCAAAACGCAAAGAAACAATAAGACTATTCTAATTTCTAACTTCATTGCTTAAATCAATGGGTAAATGAATAAAAGCGAAAGTGGTTTGGGAAAATAGAATAAACAGGGAAGCAGTTTTTGTAAAATGAAAAAAACAGAGATACTAGGGGAAAAATACTCAAAAAGCTGGTGTCATTTTCTCTACTAACTAATGAGATTATGATAAGATTTTGATAATAATGATAAATTAATTGAGATATCAAGTAATTTTTGGATTATTCAGACTAAGTTGTAACAGTAATCAAAGAATGACTTGTCAAAGAATTTTCCACTTTAGTAAAAATTCAAATATTAAATCTCAACTAATTTATTAATTGCCCAATATAATGAAGAAATCTGAAGCCATGATTAGGATGAGCTCAAGGGAAGTGGGTCAAAAAAAAAAAAAATGATAAAGTCGAATTATACAAATATAGTATATTCTCTAAAGATTCTTGGAATCATTATCATGGGTAAGAATTAGATGACATTGATAAGGTTTGGTATTACTTTTTTTTTTTTTTTTCTTTTTTGGGAATGAGATTTGTTATTAATTATTAATTTTTTATTAAGTATAAGTTGAAATTCAAACCTAAATGATTTGAAAATTTTTTAGAGTTTCTAATGAATTAATTTACAGATAATTTCGATTTGGTATTAGTTATTATTCTCTTCATTCCAAAACTAATTACTACATATAAGGTTAATATTAGGCTAAAATGGTAAAAAAATTAATGTTACATAAAATAGTAAAAAAATTAATGTTACATTTGAATATATAAAAGTGATATTTAATTGAAATTTTTTTTTTAAAAAAAAAGATAATTTGAATAATCGGAATGATAAAATGAACATGAATTATTAAAGTCATAATCAATTATTTAAAAAATTAATATTACATTTGATTATCTTGATGCTTTGAATTTTCTTTTTAATGATTACATATGTAAAAATCGAAAGATAAATATAATTTATGTTTTCTTTATTTATTTAATCTTATCCCGCAAGATTTTATATATAAATCATTTTTTTGCAGGTATAATTGCATTAATAATTTTAATTCATACTTTGCATCTATATTTTTTTATGACAAAAAAACCCACATATAAAATTATTAATTTTATTTATTACTTTTAAATTATTAATTTTGTGATAATCTTAATCATGTGCCATAGACATTCTAATTAAGCATTAATAAAAATCATATATAAATCTACTAAAAATTATAGAGGATGAAATAGTAAAAAAATTCACAGCATCTAAATTAATAGTATAATAAATCGAGTTAAAGCATACAAATTTGATAATAATATAGTTACTAATATAGTTATGATTTCAGTTTTGTAATATACTGACGACCATAGTCTGATTTGTTATCTTTGTTAAATAGAAAATATTTTAGTTGTCTAAATCGCCCGCACACAAAAATATCGTAACAAAATGACGGAAATAAAATATTATAATAAGATAATAAAATCAAACGCTGCAACAAGATGACGAAATCATAAAAAATAAAATAAATAAAATAAAAATATAGATAATTGAAATAATCATTTATTTTAGAAATAAATTGATAGAAAAAGATGGAAAGAAGTGATTTGAGGCCAACAACGGTAAAAAATCATTCCTCCTTACTTAAGAAAGATAGTGAAAGAAGAAAAAATCCAGAGAAAATGAGACCAGATTTTATTGTGTTAGATATGTTTTAGGGAGCTGTTTCAATTACCCAATGGTTTGATTATTTTCTGAGCAATATAGTGCTTTCATATTGCCATCATTAAATTCAAATTATATATAGATAAGAGAAATATTGGGAATATTTTTCTTCAAAGCTATTTTATAAATTTATTTAATAATTAATGTATATTATTAAAATTTTAAATGGATTGGATTTGAATGGCCCAGAGGTGAGGAAGGCATTCCAATCCCAGATACAGAGAGGCTGGAGAGCGATCAGCTACGGCGATGCCATTAACGGCGATGGAGTTATCGACTCTGTTGAATTGGAAGGTGTTGTTTGTTAGGATGTTAATTCAATATTTAAATAAAAAGACAAGAAAAATGAAGAATAAATTTTATGCATGTGTTTCACACAGTATCTTTAAGACAAATTCGCATCCTACTACCGGTGTTTAGGATAACTAGCGTTTATCTCTTAAGATACAATAGATTTCAAGTAGTTGTTGAACGCACAATACTTACTTATAGCGAACTGAATATTTGTCATACTGTCTATCACTTAAGAAGAAGAAAAAAGGGAATAAAAAGACTTTGCTCACAAGAACTAAACTCAAGTCTCAATACTTTTTTCAATACAAGCCAAAAACTCTTATTTATATTAGATGGAAGAGACATGAGATTAATTGTGATTAATCTTTTTGTTTTTGCAACTCTCAAATAATTGTAAAATTAATTTTTAAAATATCATAAAATGAGATTTTAAAAGATAAAAAACTCAAAAGACTAGTCTAAAACACAATCCACACGGTGTGTAGATCCAGACATGAGTGTATATCAGCTATACACACACTACAGTATAACGACACCGGCGTATGGATCATATAAATCAATACGGGAGTGTAAAATCCACACGACCGTGTCAGACCATTGGCCATATAAGAAAGCCTTTCATGCTACTTTCTTATTCATATAAGAATACATCTTAATATATAAACTCAAGTCCAACTTTACATTTTAGTGATATTGGACAAATAAGCTCTCACTTTCATTTTTCCTTTTTATATATTCTTAGCAACGAGTTTACTTTAAATTTCAATTTCTATTTATATATTCTCCATTTTGAGTACATGAATATATTAATTCATAGTTCTCATGTTAATGAACACATATTCGGGTCTTTTTTCTAAAACTGAGTTATAAAATCTACCTAAATTATCCTTTTAAAATAACTCGTAATCACAATTTTCCAACATTATTAACTATGCTTTTAGCCTTCAGTGCAGTGTTCCTAATCAGAATACTGCTTCCGTATCCCCACATTTATTTTTAACCTATGGGCTTTCATTCTCTTGCAATTTATAGTTAATCCTTTGTTATCTACAATCAACACATTGTTGTCAGCAGAGATAAGATAATAGACATTTGGATGGATTGTTATACTATGATACATGCCTATGTAGTAATATAGACTAAAATTTATTATACGTGTGAGAGGCGGTAACAATTTTATAAATAAAATAAATTTACATAACTATTAAACAAAGTGACAATTTTGTAAATATTTATCATTTTAGGTATGTTAATTAGTTATTGAAAAATGTTTATTTATTATAAATTATAAATTCATTAGAGATAAAATGAAAGTACAGATTCATTTTGTTTTAAAACTCTAGATTCATTAGCAATGAAGTAAATATTCATTAGTTCATTAAGACATGTTCATTTTTTTATTTAAACATGTTCATTTGTTATAAAATTTTAGATTCATTACAAATAAAGTAAAGATTTATTACTTTATTAATAAAAGTTCATTTCTTATAAACTATAAGTTCATTATCAGTAAATTATATCTTATAAACTGTAAATTTATTAGAAATAAAGTAAAAATTTATTATTTTATTAAGAAATGTTTATTTGTTATAAACTGTAGATTTATTACGAATTAAGTAAAAATTTATTAGTTTATTAATAAATGTTCGTTTTTTATAAACTATATGTTCATTATCAGCAAACTACAGCTTATAGATTCATCTGTTATAAACTATAAGTTCATTATAAATAAAATAAAAATTTATTAGTTTATTGAAAAATATTTATTTGTTATAAATTGTAGGTTTATTAGACATAAAGTAAAAAATTCATTAGTTTATAAATAAAGGTTCATGTTTTATATTAATATAGATTTATTTCATTTCTTTGTTTATTTAATTTAATGAATATTTTTTTGTGTTTTGATTCGTAGATAAAAATTTATTAAATTCTTTTTAAAGAAACTCAAACACAATAGTTGTAATACGTAAATGGACACCAGTATTAATAAATCTATATAACATTCATTAGAAAATGACTATATATATATATATATATATATATATATATGAAAAATGAAAAACTAGAGGAATAACATTGTCTGTTAATGGCCATCTAATTATTAATTTAATAATTAACCAATTGAATCTCTATTTCATGATTTTCTCCACCATTTATGACTTCAGACTTCTTATATTAGACGGATCATAAAGTGTGTGCACCTTTACTTTCTTTATAACACGTGCGAATAGATTCAAATCCATATTGCAACATGAATTCCAATCCACGATATAATTTGTCTAATTGGATGCTATGGTCCAATGTTGAATATACTATTAAGATAAGCTAGAATTAAAAAGAGTTTTTATGCAAATCTCTATATTATTATGTATAATTATTATTATAATTTCAACATAAAATATAGTTCATTTTTTCTATTTCAAAGTTTTTGTTTTCTTATAATACGCACTTGTTGAATATAATTAATAGTTATCAAATTTAATATATTGGTTAATTTAAATTCCTAAAATCAAGAAATTATTAATTATTTGAATTTATTTAAAATAATTTAGAAAAACTACCATATAAGCTTATATATGTAGGTTATATATGAACAAAAATTATTCATAATTAATGTTAATAATGAATAATTTTTGTTCATACAGACCAAATTATATGTTTATTATATATAAGTTATATTGGTATTATATGATATAAAATTTTGCACAAATTTATTTTATTTTTAATGATGAAACTAAATTTTATAACATTAAATAAACATAAAGATGTATTTTAATATTTGTGGAATGAGTTTAAAAAAGCAAAGAAGTGTGATGTTCTTATATTGAATATTTTAAATGCCAAATATTGAATATAATGTTTGTGTGTTATCTAAATGTTATATTAGGTTATATTTATGCTATATAATACTAAATCCTGCACATGTTATAATTTAATTTGATTTTGCTACACTAAGCACATTATATGTAGGTTATATGAAGGTTATATAAATATTATCTGATACTAAATCCTGTACAAATATTAATTATTTTTAACGATGAAACCAATTTTTTTTTAAGTTAGTGTTTCATTGGGGTTCTTAAACTCGTATTTCTCCTAATCTAGCATTCTTTTCAGCAAACAAACTCATTAACAGTCAATACCAAAACAAAGAAATTTTAAGTCAAAATTTTATATTAGGTTAAATTTTTAAACACATCCACATATAATATTCCAATCTCATACTCAACAATCCTCACTCTCACACTTGTCTTCCATCTCGAAATGCAAAAACCAAAACAAGAAGTGACGACTACTCTTTCGGCGGCAACTCAAAATAGAAAACCTAGAGAATGAAAATGAATCTTAGAACCCTAAAACCAAAAATGTAAACACATTTAAAAAAACTCATAAACTGATTTATTTGTTATATAAAAAAAGTAATTATAGATGTTTCCTTTTTTTTAAGAATGAAAGAATTTCATTAGATTTTGGAAACGAATTATATGGGATTAGGGATAAATTCATTAATTTTAATTTAAACAGTTTTATGGTAAAAAGTAAACTTATTTATGCCTTTTTGGTTCAACAAATGAAATGACGGTAATAAGGTATTTTTTTTAAAAGAAAAGTGATTTGGTGTAATTTTTTCAATTAAAAATGAAGCATGTGAAGAAATATGAAATTTGATCTGACGATAAATTCCAGTGGATTGGGAGAGTTGGGCTATTAGCTCGTAGGCCCATCTTACCTTCTTCTAGCGCCTATGATGATCAACTGAAACTTATTAATTACTATTAAACTAATTGCTTACCACAACTTTGAGCCATAATTTTTTTTTTTTTTTTGGATAAAGGTCTAAATCTTGATAATCCCAACTGAATATTTATTTTAAAATTTGAATATAGATAAATTACAACTCAAAATTTTATGATATTCTTATAATATTTTGAAATTGGAAACTTAGAGAACTGTTTCAATCATAAATTGAAAACGTGTTCAGGGTGTGGAAATTGCAGACAAAGATAATACTACCGCTACAATACCAGTAGTAGTCAACTCCAACTAGTAGACCTTTAGCATCTGTCGAATCTTCCTCCCACTACAACTGTTACTATTTCGGCCGCGTTATTAGTTTTTTTTTTATGATAATACTACACTTATATAATAAACAGAAATAATTCATTAGGCATTTCAATTTTCAAATGCAAACTTCATTATTCAGTTTTTTTTTTTACCATTTTCATTAGTGGATATATGCAATTAGGAAGGAGAAAAAGAACAATTCAAGATTCTTTAAGAGAAATTAAGTTGACAAGTTGATAGACCAACGTATAAAATAAGAGTATATATATGCAGATGAATGAATCACTACGTGCTTTGGGTGTGGAGATGAAATCATGGATGGCATCATCTTCCATAGGACTTTGCTTCCTTTGGGGTCAACCATCAAACCCCCACGAATCTCTTCTATAAATTCTAAATTGTCCTCACTTGACTTCTTTCAGGATTTTTTTTTAATTAATTATTTACTTGGATTTATTGGTTCTCTTTTTTCACAACTAAATAAAATTAAAAACAAAATACCAAACTGCATTTCAATTATTAAATTTTAGCTCAGTGAGTGCGAATCTGGTAATCAAACTGCATGTGGGGTCTAAAGTTTAAATTTTCTGTTTTGTAAAAATTAACTAAAGTACAAAAAACTTAATAAAATTAAAAAGAAAAAAAAAAGTGAATATTTGAGGCAAAATGGTCCCAAAGTTTTGAACTACAATTAATTGTATTGTATAGAATCTAAAATACCGGAGTAATGAACAATGGTCACACGTGTTGTTGAAATTCAATTTTATTTCAATTTTCATGCATTACGTTCATGGCCAATTTGAATTAATCATAAACGTCGTTTGTTATAATTTAATTATATATAATATCGCATTAATTAATTATTATTAATTTTCTCCTTCAAATTAACTTGTAGTTTCTAATATTTTTCCGCTTGATTAATTAATATGGTAACATAAATTGAGATATATCTCATACACGTTTGTTATAAACTTAATTAAGTATTCTTTATAATAATTTTAATTAATATATTAAATTAAAATTTATCTCTAATATGATATTTTTTTTTTATAGAAATGTTTAATATGGTATAGAAGTTACCAGTTTAGCTACGATAAATAAAAAATGCGTGAAATCAAAATAAATAAATAAAACATGCATGAAAAGAAATATATATAACTATATATTAAAGTGGAATAAATGTGAACAATATCTAAAACTATTGAAGTTGAATAAGACGCATGCATGTGATTTAATATTCATGTGCTAAATTTTTTTCTTAACAATTTATTTGTTTATTCTTAACCATTTAACTTTAATTTGTATTTAGACTTTTTTATATTAAAATTGTGACGTGGTCTAAATAATTAATACCTTAAAATAAAATTATTGTAGATTGCGTAGGGATGTTTGTTGTGCTATTTTTATTTTATTTTTTTTGCCCTTTTTCCTTTCTTTTCATATACAGCTTTCAACAACCCATCTATGTTTGTCTCGCAATGACAGAAAACGCACAATTTTAATTACTAAAGTTAATTATATGCTTTTTATAATATGAGCACTGAATTATTGCATATTTATAAATTATAACATATGATTTTGGATTTTGATAAAATAAAATGGTAACATATATATATATATTATTAATTTAACAAAATTGAATATCTATATCGTTTTGTTTTTTCCTTTTGAGGACTTTCATTAACCAAGAAAAGAAAAAAAAAAAAACTCATAGAAAAAGATCAATCGGACCAGCTGAGATACTCGGTGTACCCGACTTTGTAAAATTTAATAGGTAACTACTTCTAAGTTATATGCTCCACTAATTAATTAATTAAATGCTAACGTGTCAACAAAAAATAAAAAATAAAAAGAACCCACTTTACATAAAGAGCTGTAGAATTGCAATTTGTCAATTTTCATAGAAGACGATTTATATCACCCTTTGCGTTTTTTAGGAAATTTTTTTTGTTTTAAAAAATATTTTTGAATACAAGCAAGATAAATATATATATATTTTTTAAAAATAGATTTAAAAAAATAATTTACAAAAAATTTAAAAAATTAATCAAGTAAACAAATAAATTCAAAATTTATTTTTGAAACTATCGATAGCAAATCTAAAGCACTCTAATTCCATATGTTTTCTTTTTCTTTTCTTAAGATTTTTAAATGAGATTATTTTTAATAATTATTTTTATTGATAAAAATATTGATGTGAAATTGATGTGACATGACATATATACTTGTCATGAAATATCAATTTATAATATTTTTAAAAATTGTAGTATCAACCTATAAAAATTAAAAATTTTAATATTGATTATAATAAAATTATAAATTTTAGCATCATTTATACCATTAGCCGATATATATTAGGATCACACACGCATCTACTTGCTCATACAAGACAAAATGGGATACTAGTTGGTGGAATCTGTGTTAAACTTATTATTATCTTCTAAATCAGATTCATGATTGTATGCCTTAATAAAACAATACATAAACTAATTATTAATTTTCTTAATCATATAATATGATCATATCACTAATTTAATTCATAAATAAAATTATAAATTCGATTTAAGGAGGTATTTTTCATTATTAGAAGCTCTACTGACATTTAATTCGCTGGACCAATTAATTATGTATAGCCATCACACAAAACACGTGATTCACATTTCATATAATAACAAAATTAATATTATAATATCACACATATATTATAATTTAGTCATATATCTGAATCAATTTTATAAATACATCACAAACAGCCAATTAAACATATTAGATGAATTTAAGCGTTGACCTTTAAAATTTTATGATTACTTCATTTAGAAATTATACATGTATTGAGCATTAAAATTTAAAGTTTTGAAAATATAGATTGAGGAAAATTTATTTGAATAACAGTAGTAATTATTTAATTGTAACGTCTTATCTAAAATTCAATTTCTTATTTGTACAAATTTTATTTTATATTTCCACAAATTTTTTCTTGATTTATATTGGGTAAGATTAATAATGTTATGATTGTAGTCTATTTGTTTGAAAGTTCATTGGACCGACATATATATATATATGGACAAAAGTGTTGTTTGTATTCTTGTGCCTCTGTTCTTTCCTTTATCCACATATAATTAAAATTTTTTAATTAGAATTAATTAAGGCATCAATTAACCACTTGTTTTTTTTTTTTTTTCTCAAAATAAAAATAAAAATAAAAAGGGGCCACCTACTAATGTCTGCCAGACTTGAAGTCATGGAAAGGAAATGGTTGAACTTCTAGGGAATTAGTCATAAACATGTGCTTTGGAAGTAAGACCGTAGATTTTGAATTATATACATATAATTCGGAGTAATCTAAATTTGAATTAGAAAATCATTCAATGTGACTCAAATTGAATATGTATAATGAAATTAGAGTAAGGTAATTTTTGTCCATATGTTGTAATTAATTAGACATGAAACACATTTTCTTAATAACAACCAATTAAATACATGAATGACTGTGGATCAAGTGGGTGGAATTATGTATTTTCAGGTTCAATGGACTGACCCACCAATTTTTGTATTCAAATTTTGATTTATTTATTTTTTTTTTATGATTACTTTCAGTTTAGGGGGTCTCCATCCGTGGGTTGAGCCTTGACGAAGATTATTAGATGACTGACTTTGTAAATTAAAGTTTGCTTGTGAGCAAGGCCATGACGTTACAGCTGAGACATACAGATCCCACTCACCGGCCTTGATTGTTACTATTAAAAAAATATTTATTTAATTTCGAGATTGAATATATTATACTAATATTTATGAAATTTTAAAATTTTATATATTAATATATTATTTTATTAGACTTTTTTATTATAAAAATATTAGATTGTAATAAAATGATAAATAGAAAATTGTTATTTACCTCTTAAAATTTCATCTATTGTATACAAATTTGATCTAATATATTAATTTTTTTCTAAAATTTGATATATTGTATTATACTGCTTACGGTAAATACTTTAAAATTTAATAGAAAAATTACAAAATTTAATAGAAATAAAATAAAAATGAACAAATCAAATAATTTTTAAATTTTTAGAAAACACTTGTATAATATGTCAAATCTTAAGAAATAAATAGTAATTTATCCTAAAATTAGGATTATTAGGATAAAATCTCGAAACACTTAATATGCTCTCTCATTTTTATAGAAAATCCACAGGATTTGACAAGAATCAGTATGCAATCTTAAGTTTTCGAATATATAAATGAATACAATTAATTTAATTATTACTGTAGAAAAATTTGCCAGCTTAGTATTATTATATATGCTTCAAATTAAGGGCAAGATATAAGACAACCAATTTACTTTCCTAATTAAAAGTTCTTTAAACATGCATGTAAAATGTAATTATTTTTTAAAATTTTTTTAATAGTAAGGAGGAGCGATTCCTTACAGACACATTTAAAAGATCTATTATACTATGGATTATACAATAAGGATAATCATCCCCTCATATTTGTCATAAAGATAAAATCTCACGTAATACTGATGAGAGAATTTGTACTCAATATCTCACTTCCCAAAAACAAATGTAATTACCACTTCAATTAGATCTCAAGTGTACGTAGAACATACTTATTGCTTCCTTACTCATTATTAAATTATCTATGCGAAAATGAGATTACTTAATAAATCGTGAAAGTCAATATTTGTATTCTCAGCAATATCAAAAATATTTATATATAATATATAATAAAAATTACAATTTTGGTTAATTTAGGAATTGTATTTTCTGGACTCGCACCTTTTCTTTTTGAAAATTAAAAAAAAAGACACTGTAAATTAATTATTGAAAAAAAATTAATATTTATCTTATATAATTTGACATAATACACTAGTATTTTTTTGATATTTGAAAAATATACAATTTATCCTTTGTAGTTTAACATAATATACAAGTATCATCATGAGAAGTTTGAAAATTATATTATTTATTTCCCGAAATTTTGATATATTGCACTAATACCCTATGCAAACTTGATTTATTATACTAATACCCTTCTGAGCAAAAGAAAATATATTTTTTTACAAGTGTATTATATTATGTTTCAAACCTCAGGGGTGTATTATGTCAAACTATAGATGACAAATCGTATATTTTTTAAATATTAGAAAAATACTAATATATTATGTCAAACTATAAAGAATAAATAGTAATTTTTTGGGTAAATTTCGTCAACGGTTACTCAATTATGTAAATTGTAACAACTCATTACCCAAAATATTATTTGTAACACAAAGTTACCCAAATTATGTAAATTGTAACAACTCAGTACCTCAAATATTATTTGTGACACAAAAATATCCCAATTATGTAAATTATAACAACTCACTACCTAAAATATTATTTGTAACACAAAAATACCTCAGATAAATTTTAATAAAAATAAAATTATGTAATTTGTAACCATTTAATTACAAAATAAAAGTTAAGGTATTTTTATGTTACAAATAATCTTAAGTATTTAATTGTTACATTTACATAATTGGGGTACTTTTATATTATAAATAATATTTGAGGTATTGAATTGTTACAATTTAGATAATTTGATTATTTTTATGTTACAAATAATATTTCAGATATTGAATTGTTACTGTTATATAATTGGAGGACGGTTGATGAAATTCACTCCAATTTTTTCCTTAATTATTTTGTCATGTAAACAATGTGTATACAGAAAATCAACACCTAACATTGACATGTTGTATCAACTTGTCGGCCAAGTGTTGAACTGAACATGTTCGTCATATATATTGATTAAATGTAAGTACGGATGTTAATGTCAAGTGATTATATGAAAAGATGAATGCATCATATGACAGTAGAAAATTCATGGTGTCTCACACCTCTAAACGATTCATTTTTCATAGTTTCTTCCTTTTTTTTTTTTCAAGTCAAAAGGGATCAATGTGATTTATTCAATGGGTATTTTTTTTTTAATTTATCTAAATTAACGATTTGCACTTGATTGGCAATAATGTCACAAATTCAACTACATATTTAATAATTATAAAGTGTTCTGATCAAACTAGAAATTCAAAAAAGTAAAAGGGAAAACAAAAAAAAAAAGCAATATGAATCAAGTCATGCTTTTGGGCAAAGGAGAACAAGATCGATCTTATAATAGTTAATTATTTAACTTTGTATCAAAATTCAGCTGGGGACATATCTGCCTTACTAGCATAGGAGTTTATTCTCTCTCTAAAAGGTCTCGAACTACAGTATTATAGAGGCTTAGTCCCACTCTAAAAGGTCTCAAATTAGAAATCTCTTGTAAAAAAAAAAAAAAAAACAACATATGGCTCTACAAAATAAATAAATAAATAAATATGTAGCAACTTGGTCCAAGTCGGACGTAAAATAATGGTAGTACTATTAAGACACTTCGAGAAGAGTTTTTTTTTAAATCCTTAACCACGTAGTTAAATTTAGATATAATTAAACTCAATACCTTTCCTTCCATCAGAGGCATAATGAAAAATGAAAATATATGCATGAATAACTTAACAGAATGTGAATGAATTTACAAAGTATTTAATTAGAATCTTGAATTCCAGTTCTGAATATGCAATTATTTTGAAAGAATGTTCTGTTGTCTTTTGAGATCCTACTTAACACAACTGGATGAGTATAAATAATTTCATTACTAAATTAAAAAACCTATATATATATATATATATATATTCAAGTGACATTTTCAAATTATTATAATTAATGATGAATTAAAAAAATGAAGTATATATGAAGTTCTAAATTTTGTGCTGAATTACAAAAATTAAATACATGTGAAGTATGAAGTATCTTCTCAAAATAATAATAATTTATGTGAAATAAGTAGGTCATTATTTTTTTTGTTAAATTTTGACCATAATTTGACCTGATGATATATATAGATTTGAAGCAAAAAGAAAAAAAAAAAAATATATATATATATATATATAAAAAAGTTATGGATTTGTTGAATAAAGAAGAATTAAGGAAAGGTGTTGCAAAAAATGAAATTTGAGCAAAGGAAACTTCAACATACACATTAATTTAAAAGAAAGGCTTATGGTTGGAATAACCACCATCGACTATAAAAAGAGATATTTTGAAGAGAAATTGGATGTGTTACATTATCCGTAAACCAATTTAATTATATGTATTATTGTAAAATTAAATTAATCTAATATATTCAATCTATCTAAATTTCTTTCTATAGCATTTATTATATAAAAATAATTTTTATTATAAGACTCATGGGCTTAATCAAAATACTTATCTTATAATTAATACATGTTCCATTCATTATATGTTCTGTTATTTTCTCTTTTCTCATATTATTTTGCATGTACAATTAAGTGTAAAGTAGTCAAGCTATTTGATCTCGGTTTATAAAATATTTGTATTCGACTCGTAATTAATCGAGTTGAATTTGAATTCAAATAACTCGAGTATCATAATATCCCATTTGTAAGGCTTATAAACTTAATTGAGTAGTTTGTTTTTTTAATTGTCTTTAACATTTAAATATGTTCAAGCTTAAATCGAGTTGATTTAATTCAAGTCGATTTTATCTCGAGCTGAGTTGAACCGAATGTACTGTTTATTAAAATTTTAATTGATTTAAGTTTGATTGAGTTGAAATCGAATAGTTTAAATATTTTTTAAGTCGAATTTTAATTAATTAATCAAAAAAAGGCTTAATCGAATTTGAACTTCAACTTTTTCCACTTTTTTAATTGAATCAAATTTAAACTTGTTAATGTATCGACTCCACTTAACTCGATAGTTATGTACAATTGACCTATTTCGATGCACGTGCAATTATGGAAGAAAAATCCTTTATTTAATTTGTCCATTTTTTTTAAAACCATTAAAAAAGTAAAAAAGAAAAAAAAGAAAGCTCAGTTTATTGATAAAAGAAAGCACAGTGACATAACGTGGAAAATGCCTTCAAAAGAAAACGTGACTAAAATAAAAAATAAAAAAATTCCAATGCACACGAGGACTTACATTTTACTATATGTAGACCCCATTTCTAAAATACTTTTTCTGTTCAGTTTCTATTTTTCACTGCTTAAAATTATAAATTATTTACTTTTTTTTAAATATATATATATATATATTTTTTTTTTAAATATATAAAATATCTATTTATTTTTTTTATCTATTACTTTAAATAATTTTTAAAATTAATTGGTATTTATATAAATATTAATTTGTGCCTTGTATTAAAAATATTAAATGATTATTTTTATAATAATAATAAATGGAAAATATTTTTAAAATATATCAAATAAAAATTATTAATGCAATGGGTAAAAATATAAGTATATCAGTATACCTATATTTGTTCGACTGAAAGAGCAATATATATATATATATAAGGTATAAAATAATAAATAAATAAATAAAGGGGGGTCAACATTAAATTTCTAAATATTATTAAAAAATTGCAAAATGGAATAGATCCATTATTTATTGCTGTTTTGGTGGGCGGTTCACGCTTGACTTTGACAATCTTGTTCTTCAAGACCGACACCGTCTTCATTTTTTCCTTTTTTTAATAATCAGAATTCGCTAAAAATTCATTAAAGGTAAAACGTTTCTTTTTCATTTATTTATTATAATATATAATTAATATATTTATTCCTCACACTCTGCTCTATATAATATGCATCTCTCTTACCAATTTTATAAATTCATGCCCGGCCAGCTAGCTATGTGGTAGCAACCATTAATCGTATCTTTCTCTCTCGCTCTACTCACTTTCCACCTTGTTTCTTCTTCAAAAACGGGTTAAAAATCTTGCCTTTAGCTCTATATATGCTTTCTTCCATCTGGGTTCATCAACAGCTACTGCATCTTCTTGTTCTTCTTCAGTTTGTTGGTCGATTTTTTTAGCAGCTTTTTTCAAGAAAAAAAGAAGTATCTTTTTGGTCTGTGTTTTTCTTGGGTATTTTAAGAAGCTCCTGCTATGGATGACTCTTCTTCGTGGGTGGACACTTCCTTGGATCTTAACATTAATCCTCGATGTGTTAGAGATAATATTTCTCCAGCAGTTCAAGAAAGGTTCGGTACGAAGAAAGAAGTTGAAAGCAATTCTATGGATTTGGGGAAGAAGCTTTCCGTGAAAGAAGAGGTTAGTTTGCTTAATTATTTGGTAATTTGTTATACCTTAATAATGATTGAAATGGTTGCTGATATGGAATATTAATTAATCTTATCTGGGTATTGGTTGATTAATTAGTTTCAGACTGGAGCTTTGATGGAGGAATTGAACAGACTTAGTGCAGAAAACAAGAAGCTGACAGAAATGCTAACTGTGATGTGTGAAAACTATAATGCTCTGAGAAGCCAGTTGGTGGATTACATGAGCAAGAATCCTGATAAGGAGCTTAGCCCATCAAGGAAAAGAAAATCTGAGAGCAGTAACAATAATAATACTAATAATGATAAAACAATTGCCATGAATGGGAATTCTGAAAGCAGTTCAACTGATGAAGAATCTTGCAAGAAACCAAGAGAAGAAGTGATCAAAGCTAAGACTTCAAGAGTTTATGTTAAGACAGAAGCATCCGATAAAAGCCTTGTAAGTCCTTAATCATCACCTCTTTGTAATTTTCACATAAATGCGTCATGAGCTAATTACTCACTAGTCACATATTAACTGATTCCAGGTTGTTAAGGATGGATATCAATGGAGGAAATATGGCCAAAAGGTCACAAGAGATAACCCTTCACCAAGAGCTTATTTCAGGTGCTCATTTGCTCCAAGCTGCCCTGTCAAAAAGAAGGTATAATCAGCCACATATATTTAACTTTGTTATTTCTTGCTCAAATGCAATTGGATTTGTTGAATTTGACTGCAATTGAATCAATAAGTGATTGCCAATTTGAAACTAGAAAGCAATTAGACAAAAGGGCACGCATAAAATAACTCCACTGAGTGTTACTATAAGATGAATTTCAATGGGATTAGAGTTTCCAAATGCATTGGCATTTAGTTATTGGTTCCTAAAGTAATTCTTTTCCTGTGTTGATCTTCTTCAGGTACAAAGAAGCGTTGAAGACCAATCAGTACTAGTGGCAACTTATGAAGGTGAACACAATCATCCACATCCATCACAGATGGGGGCAACATCAGGGGCAAGCAGAAGCCTGACTCTTGGTTCAGTACCCTGCTCAGCCTCCCTTGGTACAGCAGGACCAACCATTACTCTTGACCTCACAAAATCTAAGTCCAACAATGACGCCAGGACTTCAAATACAAGAACAGAAGCACCTGAAGTAAGGCAGTTCTTGGTGGAACAAATGGCTTCTTCGTTGACCAAAGATCCCAATTTCACAACAGCATTAGCAGCAGCTATTTCTGGAAGAATGCTGCAGCAGAATCACACACAAAAGTGGTGAAATTTTATATGATTAGATTATAATTGGGTTTCATGAATCTTGTAAACTCCTTAGACCATTTTGAAATTTGGAATTTAGATGTAAATACAATATTAGAAAGAAGGAAAATGAAAAAGAATTTCAGAGATTTGATTTGAATCAGCTCCATAGGGAACAAATATATATATTGTCATTGGATATGATTATATAAAATTTCTCAATCTTAATTTCTCATCAATATATTTCTCTTTTTCGTGTATGTAATATTAAAACAGTAAAGAAAAAAGATTAACCCTATTACGAGACAGTTGAAGCAAATCTATATTACGAGACAGTTGAAGCAAAAAATTAACCCTTGGAAGACAGTGGATTTATTTTTGATGGGTTTGAAAGAACAATAAGGCACAAGCTGATGTATCTCAAGTGGTGCAATTTGTTCAACAAATAGCTGTCCAAAATTGACCACAAGCAGTTTAAAATGTCAAATAACACTTTATGTAAGTTACACAGACCACTAGATTGACCTTTGTGGGCTGTCGAATTTTATTTGACAGTTTATTATGTAATGTACCAATCCAAAAGTTATTAGCCTACTATAATCTTAAATTTAAATAAATTTTCAATGCTAAAGAAGTATTTGGTCGATGCAGGTACCGATGTGGAAAGTAAAATATTCTTTTTATACGGCTGCCAAGAAAGAAAGTGGTTGGATTACGAAGACTTTAGAACTGGATCTATTATGTATCTAGTCAAATATAACCTGCTTTCTTGACTTATCAAAAGATTTTTTGATAGGTTCACTGGGTCAGCAACCTAGAAAGTTGGACATTTTTGGATTTGGGTCCTGTAAGAACTAAGAATATTTCTAAACCAAGGTCCGGGTAAGTCGATGATAAGTTGTTGAGGATTTTGTTCTCTTCTAGAGGCATGTTTTTCTGCTAATCAAGATTAGTCTGTTTTAAGTCTTTTGGGAGATATTTTGTAGGAAAAAGGATTTATCTCCTCACTTTTCCCTGCTTCAATCCTTATACCAAGAACAGATTCACTATTAAGTCAGAGAATTTTGGGATGCACAGGTGGGTTAGTCCCCGAAAAGATACCAATACAATGAATGCCCTGCAGCAGCCGCATCTGGGAGAATATTTTTGCCGTAATCCAACAGGAAAAGTGCTTGAAATATTAAAAAATATATTGCGAAAGAAGTCAAATACTTTAATGTTTGTTTGAGGTTCAGAATCAATGCATGAATACACAGCATATAAAAGCAAACGAATGCAAAGAAACATTCAGAAGCACGATTCCTGTGATTGATAATGAAACTTTGTCCTGTACAGTAGTTGCTGCCTGCCTGGCCTTCCAGAAAGTGCATTTAATCCAGTGGAGTGTAGAAAAAAGTTGAACCAAGATGGCTATCACCTTCGTAAAAGGAATTTTCTACTATGCAAGAAGCTTCAGATATTTAATCTCAATAATAGATATTATTCTAAGGCTCCGAATGCTTAGTAGAAAAAGTAAGAAAAATAACACGAAAATGAAAAGTTATTTTTAGATTTTGATATAATTATATAAATAAAATTTTTTATACTAAAACTAACTAAATATATACTAATTAATATATTAACTACTGAAAATTACTTCTAGTGATCACTAGTAGCCGGTTATCGGCGCTGGTCACCAGAAATTTTTAAAAAAGTTATTATTATATAAATAAAACTTTTTATACTGAAACTAACTAAATATATACTAATTAATATATTAACTACTGAAAATCACTTTTAGTGATCACTAGTAGCCGGTTACCGGCACTGGTCGCCAGAAATTTTTAAAAAGTTATTATTTTATGTAATTTTCTTTTATATATAGTTATAAATTAAAAATATCAAATTTTGAGAAGCTTTAAATATTTTAATAGTTTTTTATACGGAAAAGAAAACAATATTTTTCAAAATATACCAAACACTAGAAAATATTTTTCTTGAAATTTTATGTGTACAACCAAACAACAGAAAATAAATTATTTTCCACATAAAATATTTTTCAGAAACATTATTTTCCACAAACAAAATAAAATATAGTTTCCCGTTGATAGCTCTCACTAGCGTAGCAATCTTCGCTTTTTAAGTTAGATGTCTTAGTTATTAAAGGTCACCAGGAAAGGGTACCTTAATAGAAAAATTTTCTTGAAGGATTATTCGACATATTTACTTCAATAAAGAAAATAATACCTGCAAATAACAGCAATTTGATTTCAACTAAGTGATCACAAACCAAATGCCAAACATAGAGCTTGCAGCTACCTTGAGTGGAAGTGGTAATCATTTGTACATAAATCACACAGCCAAGTTCTGGTTATTTTGAGGAGCCATGCTCATTCTCAGTTCTTGTTAAATCCCGTAGCAATAGGAGGCTCAAGATCTTTATATTCATCCTTGGATTTAAGAGCGGCATCATTTCCCCTTACTTCTGTCCCAGTAATACACTCCTGGAATCTGAAGCAACCAATGAGATGATCATTTGTCAATCCAGCCACTTGCATGAAAGAATATACCACTGTTGGCCCCACACTGCGAAAACCTCGTTTTACCAGATCTTTGCTTATGACCTCTGCTTTTGAGGTCTTGACTGGAACTTGTCGGGAGTATCGGAATTTGTTAACCATGGGCTTATGGTTTACAAAGTCCCAGATATATTTATCAAATGAACCAAACTCATCTATAACCTGCACCATAAACAAATTTGAATGAGTTTTTTATATAAATAGTAGGACAGTATATGTATACATGTATTTACTGAAGAGATCGAAGTCTCTACCTTGCACATTTGGCGAGCATTTTCCATGATGGATCTTAGCTTCAGTTCTGACAGTAGAAAGCTGGCAAGACTCCCTGGCTGAGCTATCCTTTTTTCATTTAATTTTGAAACAGCAATTGGGTCAAAATCAGAAAACACTTCCCTGCATACAGATAAAAATCTGTCCAAGTTAATCAAAGCTAAATCATTAACCTTCAGCCCCCCCCAAAAAAAAAGGTAAATCATTAATCAAAATTTGAGATTAGACAATGTGCTTTATGCATTTAATTGTCAAAAACTGAGCATAGAATATATATTTTTGAAAAAAGCCAATACCTAAATAAATTTCTTTTGTTAAGAATGACAGGCCAAGTCAGTTCTGCCAAAGCACCTGATAGGCATAGCAACTCAAACAGTTTCCTGCATGTTAAAAAGAATAATCAGATTGAAAAATTTACCAGAGAGTTACAGTCTAGAAATATATGCTAGATGAAGATTAACCTAACATTGTGTAGAGATTACATACTTGTCATCATGGACTGGGACTCCCCATTCCTGATCATGAAAAGTTGTATAGCATGGATCTGTGCCAGGAGGATGAAAAAGAAAAGTGTAAGCTCAAAATAACAATTAAATTGACTTGTGAGGTATCAGGTAAAATACAAAATACCAATAAAAATTAATCGTAAAGAATAACAGAGGGAAAGGAACTTCCCAACTTTTTTATTGTTTTATAAAAGAAGAACAAGGTACAACTACAGGCACAGCAGATGCATCATGATCAATTATTATAATGACTGAACAAAACCAAAGTACATTCTACACAACACAGAGTAACCAAACAAACAATAAAAGAATATCAAAACAAAAACCCAAGATTAGAAGAAACAAAACCTAAAATTTCTTTTTTCCCAGTCCCTAAGCCTTGAATCATTTTACTACTGGACCAAGGTATTATTGACAAAAAGCTCGGTAACTGAATGTGCCACTATTGGATAATATATAGGTGAAATTGTGCTGCTGGAAGCAGACCCCCCTTGTTTCCAACCCTAACCAAAATTCACCCAAATGAGATGATGATATCAATATTCTTAAGGGTTTAGAGGTATATTCAGACCTTCCACCAATGTCCTTGGAGCATGACTACAGATGACCGTGGAACAATGCTCTAAAATGTTGTGCAAGTATCTCCAGCTTTGGAGGCAACTAATCCAATAAGTGGCCATGGAGCAAATATAAAGGCACATGCACAGACAAAGGTTTCACAAAAACAGTTGGTGAGAGCTGATTCGAAAACCTCAGTAAACATGGCACATGGTCATCTAGCCATAAAACTCCAATTGCTATATTAAATCCAATTCCTTTTAAGCTTTATGCGGAATTAATTTTAAAATGTATTCATTACACAGGTCCTCATCCTCTTAATTTTTCTCAAATGCCTCATAGTATATCCTATGTCAAATGCAATTTGCTCATATTAGTTTAAGGGAAGAGATTTACACAAGTTGTTAATGAGAAATACAATATAGATGAATTTGTCTTCTCCTTCAAAAATCAGCTCTTATTTCATAAATGTATAAACCTTCCCAATTCCAAAAAAACAAAAACATCACAACCAGCTCTACCCAACTTTTACTCATGGTAATATCAATTGAAGAATAATAGGAGATTTTTGGTTGTTCATTTTCTATACATCTCTTTTACTTGCCGAAATGGCTTGCTTATTATCAATTCAGCCTGTAATATAAGGCTAATTAATTTGTCTAGTTCAAATGAGATTATTATATCTTCTCCTCTCAAGAAAATTCATTAAGCATGCCTAGGTAAGCTTCAAACCTTATAACTCGAGTTTAGATCATGTGTTCTTAAAAAAATAGTTGCATAATTGGGGAGATACTAAATAGATCATTCAGAATTCATGCTGTCAAAATAATTTCAGATAGATATAATTGAACTTGAAGAAAACATGAAATTAATCATTATGCTAGCCAACAGTTTCTTCAGGCAAGAGTTGCCATGTCTGACGAATTTTCCCCCTTGCTTAAGGTTTCAGGACGGAAAAGTGACCAGCTTGTTTCATGAAGTTTAAAATATTTTTTAACGGAAAATTTTTTTCATGAAGCCTACTCAAAACAGATGCTGACCCCTCATAGATCAAGGTAATTAACCTCAGAATGGAGTTTTATCAGTTTCACTCCAAGGAAAAGCACTCCGTCTGGTTCACTGCTTCTTAGGCAGAATGAAAAAAAATGCAAGATCTTTGTAAATCAGATCACGTAGAAAGAGACCTCTTAACCTTAAATTATATCCATCTTTTGTACACCATCGAGATAAATAGAACCTCCGCAGGAAAGACCTTCCCATTAATGTATACCTTGGATATAAGTAGGATGAGGAGGCTGATGTTTCTAGTTATTATGTTCTAAAGCATCTAATTGAGATCAATACGAAAAAGGGAGGCGAATTATTCGTTTTTCTTTCCAGAAAAAGAAATACATGACCAAACGCCTAAATTATCCTATTTGTTGGTTTTGAGGACATTATTTTGTTTCAACTGTACCAATCCCATGCGATAGATTAAAGTAGCAATATTTCTCTCAACCAACTAATTCAGAAAACATTTTATTAACTTAGTCGCGTATTGCTATTATGTAATACTGATTGAAAGTAATTTATAAGTGAAAAATCAGGTTTAAAAAAAGAAAAAACTTAAGACCGTTTCAGAATCTACAACCATTCAAGGAAGAGAAGATTCTATTAACAAAGAGGGGGAAGAACAAAGAAAAAAAAAGTGTAAGCAACTTTACTAGCGGACAGAGGTTGAGCCCATTTAATACATATCATAGTTATAACAAGTAGCCTGCAATTTACTTAGCTCGATTAAAATCAAAGATTAAATTTTTACAGACATTTCGACATAAACTTAAATTCCCATTTCTGCCACTTTTTCCCAATGTAGCAAAAGCTTTCAACTCCACATAAAAGATAGACTAGAAATGGCACCCTTTTCTACTTAGTTCTTACTAAAATCAAAATAAAGAGAAATTCTTCACCATTAGAATTTCCCAATTCTTTAACTTTCTTAAATCACAAGAAAAATAAAAAGAAAAAAAATAGAACTTACCAGAACTGGGTGTAACCCAAGCGCACCTTCTCTTAATTTCTACGCAAACAGCTGTATCCATCAATCCGCTGTTTCCACCAACTACATTGGCACTCTCCACCGCCACAGTGCCATCACCTCCACTGGTTTGCTCATCCTTATCAAATTTCACCTCACAATGCTTTCTTCTAACGACTCCATTCCTCCGCGCCGCCGCCATGATTCTCCCACTGGACCATGATGCCGATGATAATAAGGAAGACGACGAAACAAGGCTGTGCGACGAGTCCGAAGAGACGTCCGATGAGCAAGAACCATTCATCGACTTCTGTCGCAAAACAACCGACACCACTTTCCCAAGCTTTTTGTCCCTGGATTCGGTTAGTTGCTTCTGCCTCTGTTTCTCAGCTTTCTTCACCGGCTTTTGCGGCCCCTTGTTTTCCGGTTCGGCGATGTTTGTAGACCGGACTCGCGGTGGGCCAGACATTGCCTGCTACAGTATGCTTCTTCCCGGAAATGACCTTTATAATACTTCAGATTTTTTGCATTGACGAGAGACTACAAAAGGATTGAGCTTCGAGCAGAAAGAGCGAGTGAATAATGTTGTGTTTGGGGAGTGAGAAAGTTAGGGAGAGTCGAAAGAAAATAAGCGATGTTGGTAGGAAAATTTATGAGTGGACTTTTTTCATTAAGAAGGCAACGAATAAGAATAAGAGAGAGAAATAAAATCACCAGTGACAGTATGCCACGTCATGCTAGAGCCAGCTTTTGTTGAAAGGGAGTTCTGTCCCGAGAATGTTCGAATCCGATTTCGAGATCCAAGACTCCAGTGGAACATGAAACGGGTTCTATCAATGGGAGCCTCAGGTCACTTTTTTTTTTTTTTTTTAATATTTTGTTCTTAATTTAATATTAAAATTAGTCGGATTAAATAAATTATAAAAAATGGCAAAACATTTATCTAATAGTTTTAAATAATTGTATATATAATATTTGAATTCAAAATTTCCATTTAAAATGAAAAAATACGGTGTTAAGTATATTTTAATACTTTATTTTCCAAATTGTACTCTATTTGATTCAACCCTAAACAAGAAAGCAAGAAATTAAGTGCGGCTTAAAACGTTTTAATTTTGACCATTGATCCAAACACACAGCTGAGGGTGTGGAGTAGGGACCCACTTATCCAAGCAGCTCTCCAGCCATTCAAATCCAAAACATCCCATAACAAAACCCAACTAGAAGTGGAAGAACCGAAAATACAAAAGTAATGGCTTCAACTTCTTCTTTACTACCCAAACCCATCTCCACTTTCCTCACAAACCCGCCTTCACCTCATTTCACCAAGCCATCATTCTTGAAGAACCCATTGCCCCTCCATCCTGCATGCACCACTCTAACTTATGCAAAGAAGAAGAACCCGTGGCTTGACCCTTTCGACGATGGTGAGGACCCTGAGATGGAATATGGCTCCTTGTTTGCAGATGGCAAGCAAGAGGAAGACCCCAGGCCACCTGATAACCCCAACAACCCTTATGGATTCTTGAAGTTCCCTATGGGTTTCAATGTCGAGATTGCTCCTTTGGCTTTGAAAATTAGAGGTGATGTTAGGAGATGCTGTTGTATCATTTCTGGTGGCGTTTATGAGAACTTGCTCTTCTTTCCTGTCATTCAGTTGATCAAGGACAGGTGTATATATAAGGTATTAAGATTCAGCTCAATCTTGCAAAAATTTTGATTCTTATCATGGAGTATTTCCTTCTTTAAGGTACCCTGGTGTTCAAATAGACGTGATAGCATCACCTAGAGGGAAACAGACTTATGAGCTCAACAAGAATGTCAGATGGGCTAATGCTTATGATCCTGATGATGATTTTCCTGAACCTGCAGAGTATATTGACATGCTCGGAGTCCTTAAGGTTTCAAATCCTATGTTCCAATTATGGAAAAAAAAAAAAAAGTAGCAGGAATTATTATTTAAAGAAGGTTTGCCATTGTGTTTGCAGAATAGGTATTATGACATGGTATTATCAACCAAATTGGCAGGGATAGGGCATGCAGCTTTCGTTTTTATGACATCGGCCCGGGATAGAGTAAGCTACATTTATCCAAATGTAAATGCAGCAGGAGCTGGATTGCTTCTATCAGAAACATTTACTCCAGATAGTATGAATCTTTCAGAAGGTGGATACCACATGTGAGTTTCTGCATAGCCCCATAATTTGCTCTAGTTATAGTACCTATGAGGGTGTTCTGTTAATTACATTGTACAAATTTCACTTGGTTAGGTATAATCAGATGGTTGATTGGCTGGGAAAACCTTTTCGGAATGTGCCTAGGCATCCAGTGGGTCCGCTACGAGTTTCACTTTCAAGGAAGCTCAAGGAGTTTGTTGAGGCAAAATATAGAGCTGCAGGTGCTGAGAAAGGGAAATATATTGTAATTCATGGGATAGACTCAGATTCTAAGGCTTCAATGCAGAATAGGGGGGATACTGATAGCTTGCTGCCACTCAATGTGTGGGCTGAAATAGCTGATGCTATAAGGTATGCTCTCCTATCAAGGAACTTCCTCTTATCAATGTGTGTGACCTATCAGGCTTTTCATGGTTTTAAAATATTGATTTAGCATTTCTCGATACTAATTTGACGGTTAGCTGATCTTGCAAACAGGGGATTTAAGCCGGTTTTCGTCATTCCACATGAGAAAGAATGGGAAAACGTCGAGGAAATAGTTGGCGAGGACACAAGTATTGTCTTCATTACCACTCCGGGACAGGTATGTGTCTTCTTCTTGCCCTCATTTCTAATAAGCAGGTTCTGCACACGCCTTATTGGCTTAGAGTATGAGTTATCTCGGAGTAGGCAGTGAAATGCTATGTGTTATATAGAACATAGATGATTACCAATTTTACTGAAATAAATAGCAACATAATGTCAATAAATATTCTATTATTTGATAATCTCTCTCCAAATAAGGACGCTTGTGCATAATATTTGTTTTGAGAAAGACCATACGTTATGGTAGCACCATTACTTTATAATTCCTTCTGTTTCAGTTGGCAGCTCTGATCAATGATTCAGCTGGGGTAATAGCCACCAACACAGCAGCAATCCAACTAGCAAATGCACGCGAGAAACCCAGGTTATTTTCTTGCTAAAAAAAAAAAATATTCTACCTTAATTTATTCATAGGTGCATCCTCTCCATATCCAGAACACTATCTGAGGGTAATGCATAGAATATGAAGAAGCGAGTCTAATTAATGTTTGTGGTGACACTTTTGCAGCATTGCCCTGTTCTGCTCTGAAGATAAAGGTAAATTATTTGTACCAAATGCAGCGGAGAAGAAATGCAGTATTGTCTCATCAAGGACTGGGAAACTGAAAGACATTGATGTTGAGGATGTCAAACAGGCAATGCAGATTCTAGACTTGTCCCTAGCTCTGGCATAGTGGGGGGAAAAAGGAAAATTTTCTAAATCACAGCTTATTATTTTTTTCCCTATCTCTGTTTCTGTCTTTTCTTTCCATTTCAATTTTTTCTCTCTATCATTAATTTCCGTTGGCGCTTGGAAGTCCAAGCTTCCCAAAATCACATTGAGAGACGTATGTGATTGTGTCAATCTGTAGAGTTCAGAGAATAGGATTTTAGATAAAGTAAGGATGCATTCTGATCCTTCTAGTTCTGATCGAACTGGTTTATTAGATATAATTGCCATCGCATGTCAAATATCTTGATACTAAACTACACTTGATACAGCTAACAGAAAATTTTTTAAGTAAATTATATCTATCATGTTATTTATAGACTAAATCAATCATTCATTAACATTTATTTAATTGTTTTATTCTCATTGGTTGAAGTAAATACAATATATATTCATATTATTTAATGATTGACTTAGTTTATGGTGGATATAATCTAATTAAGAATTTATCCAATATATAACATAATGACCCTTCTAAATGGACATTTCTTGTTCTTTTTCCGTCGTTGACAATTGTTGCTAACAAAAAATCATAGGAAAACAATAAACAATCTTAATCCTATATTATTATGACAGCGTCGAACTGCTGGCATTTTAAGCAAACATCAAAATTGGAATTTAAATTAAAAGTACAACAGCAAAAAATTGCTAAAAAGATGTCATCTTTCAAGATAAAAACGACGAATCACCTTCATGTTGTCTACAACACTAACTCCTTCAAGATCATTGGTTAGTGAACAGCAACTACTGTAATCAAGAAAGTAATTTTGCACGAGTAGCTAGATTCACTTTTGATTCCATGTGAATCATGAACACGTATCCGAGAGACCACAAGAGGGACCCAAGATACTTCCAACATATCGAGAATCCTTGATAACCCCAAATGGAAATTCTGTTACCAGGGGGTGTTTTTCCCAAAGCGTACACCATAGTAAGTACCAGACTCACCAAGCAATTGGAATACCCTGCAATGTGTCACGGGTCTAGACACTCGGAACTGTGTGGTGCTCATTTGGGTTGTGTTCAAATAAGCCAACCAAAGGTTATTCCACTAATTCTGCATATAAGATAGGACTAGGTTAGATTCGAATCAACGACCGAATAATCGATAATACTTGCAAACACAGTACGATAACGTAAGCAAAATAACACATAAATATGACATCACATCAAAGAGGCACAACCACACAAAAAAAAGTATATAAGTGAATAGAAATCGGGCTAATATTTTATTATATTCGGTTGAGCATTACAAAGATGATCAAACCATTATAGAACGTTCGTGTGGGTAGGGGGGCAACCCACAAGGCGAACGGGCTCGTCAAATATCCGATCCGAGCAGCTAGTCCAATTGGTGACTAGTCACTTCCCCTAAAGAGCATTAGGGGTATGTTGAGACTTGGCAGGAGGAAACATGAATATGTTTCACTTAACATCTCCTTAAAATTACAAAAATAAAATTAATTTTGAAAAAATTATTTTATCATTTCATTACAAAATTCTTCCTCCTGTTACAAGATAACCCCTTACACAATGCATAACAAGTTTTAGTGCAACCATCAAATACGATATATTCACACAATGGAACAAACATTTATTTGGAATAAAACAAACTCAAGCATTTAAGAAAAAGCCTCAAAAGTGACCTAATCTAAACATAGTTCATGCTCGGCCCATAAGAAATTAATACCCCTCACAATAGATTCAGTAACTCCGCACAATGGCAAAAATGCAATTCTTTCACTTGACAAAAGCAACACCATTACTATCAAGAAGAACATAGCATAACATTAAATCTTCATTGCTTAGATTTATGAAAAGTAGCATTGAACAAAACCCTTCCTAAATTTAGTTTACACCTTCATTCTTTTGCATGACAGCCCAATTGATAGCTTTATCAAAAGATTGAATTTTGGGCAGTTCGTTTTGAAATACAAAAGATTAACCATTTCAATTTCGAAGTTAAAACAACTCTAAACAGAAAAAAAAAAAAAAAGAGGGATAAATGTACAAATGATATCAATTCTTTTCAATTTGTTACAATTTAGTACCAAACTTTTTAATTGTTACAAATTGGTACCTAACATTTTCAATTTGTTACAATTTGGTACATAAATCAAAATTTCAATAAAAAAATAATAAATGTGCAAATGTTATCGTTCATTTTTTTCTTTTGATAAATATTAATTTACAATGGATAAAGTAAAAAAATAAATAGTCTATTAGACTTGTAAAATAATTTTTATTCTCTATATTTAAATATATTTTAAAATATTTTTTATTCTAATAAAAATGATCTTTAAAATAAAGAGAGTATTGGGATACTTTAAAAATGCTCATAAGCAATTATTTAAATAGAATATCTATCCGTGGAAATTAATAAAGTTAGAAATAAATAGATTTGCTCTGACAGAATTATATTTGCAAAAATATGAAACACATCTGGCCGTAGATGGTGTAATAAGTGTCGTAATATCAATAGTTCATATTTTGAGCTTAAATCAATAAAATCATAGAAGATCCAACTCAATAAGAGCAATAATATATTCTAAAATATTAATAATATGTGAATAGAAAAGAATTGAAAAAGTTAAACAGTCGTTAACAAATAAAGACAAGAGCTTGAGTTTCGTTCATCAATAAATAATGATAAAAACTTGAGTTTAAATTCGATAACAAACTATAATATAAACAAACATTTAATAAATATGTTTGCGAGTTTTTAAACGAATATATTTGTGAGCGTTCAAACGAACATGTCCACGAGTCTTTAAACGAATATGTTCGCGAGAGCTTGATACTATTTGGTTTATTAGCTCGCGAACATGTCTACGAGCCTTTAAACAAATAGACTTGAATAAGATTTTCAAACTCGAATTTGAGTTTGAGCTCAGCTTGTTAAACTTAACAAATAATTTCGAACGAACTTTTTTTAGAACCAAGACTCGAATAGCTCGTGAATGACTTGGTTCATTTACACTCCTATTTTTGAATAATTTTAAAATTTAAGTATTGTTGTAATTTTATAAATTTATTTTTAATAAAATTAAAAAAAAATTTGAGCATAGGTAGAAATATAAATCAGTGTCAAATTTTTGGTATTTTCGTAAAATTTCCTATGTCAAATTAGCCATTGTTAGCTCACTATTGGGTCATCTGTTAATGGCCAGGCAATTGCTCTTTCACATTCACATAGAGCCCATGATTGAGTGATTCATCCATAGCTATATAAAATAGAAAATTATATTAGTTAACTTGCTTCAGGAATAAATAAATAAATAAATAAATAAATAAATGGCTGAATTCTGTTTTTTAGTTAAAAAAATTTAATTAAAATTAAAATTCAAACTCAAAATCATATAATTTATATCATCAAAATAGAGTATTTTAACTAACTATTACTCCGAACCAAAATTTTTGAAATGTTAAGTGTAAGTTAGGGGTATAATCATGTTGAACCAATATCAAGTTCAAGTTTGATTTAATTAAAAAACTTAAAAGTCGAACTTGATCGAGTTTTTTTTAGTTGTTCAAAACTCAATTCAAAAAATATTTTAATTATTTGAGCTCTATTCGATAAAATTCGAACTAACTAAAAAAATTGATAGATAGTGTACTCAGATCGACTTGATCCAAAATCGATTCAAATTAACTCGATTTAATTAAGCTCAAATATGTTCAAATATTAAGGATATAAATGTAATTTAATAAATAATAAAAAAATCAATTACTTGATTAAATTCGCAAGCATTACGACTCGAGTTCAACTCATAACTTGAGTTCGACTCGATTAACTTCGAGTCGAATTTAAATATTTTATGAATCGAATTCAAGTAATTCATAAGTAACTTGATTTGTTTATATCCATAATGTCAATGCAGGGGATGGATATTTTTTAATTTAGTGAGATGAGAAGACTTTATTATTTATTGGTGTGGACTGAGACGGATTCAGCTAATTTTTTAGTGGAATCAAAATTAAATAATAAAATATAAATATAATAAACTTCAATATCATACGGTCACCAATTATATTTGTTTCTTTCGAGTTTTTATATTTTGGTGATATTGTATAACGGTTTTATTAGTAATATAATCAAAAACATCATTTTCAATATAAGAAATCAAACATTCTATTTGATGTTTTTTTTAATTATTATTTAAGGAGATGTTAAAAATTAGGTCGATTTTAGAAGATTATTGGTTGAAAGATTTTTTCAAACATGGATACTGATTGAGAATTGGAATTAGAGAGAAATTCTTAGGAGTCTACCACATCATCCATAGATCAATACAATTATATAATAACATACATTTAATTATTTTATTTTTATTAGTTGATGTAAAGGACAATATACTTACAGATGATATAGTAAATTCGGTCTATATAAGAATTTCTCATAATTATAAAAAATTATCTATTCAGCAAATAACACATATTTAACTATTGATGCGCAAATAATACGAAAGAGTTTACTTACCTGTAAAAGTTAGTTATAGCTAAATAGTTTGCCCAATTGAAGTTGACACACAAAATGTCTACTAGTTGCACCAATCAAACTTCCATCAATCTGTTCACCAGAAAATGTTGCACAAAATTCGCGCGCACTTTCAATGCTGGTCCAACACATTCACGCCCATTACAAAGCCATTAAGTCACGGTATCGCTGTGGTTCGCCTCGTCCTAAACTCGCCGGATCCATTTACCGATGAATTTTGGCCAAAGCAGAATTTTTTCCTAAGGACATTAATTCAATTTTGTCTAGTAAACTCAATTTGGGAACTTTCATTGCCATGCCCAAAAATTCCTTTTCAAAATGGGATCCAAAAACAGGAATTCTTCCACCAAGTTTTGCAATACTAAGTCTGTGGAACACTAAGGAAGTGTTCAGATTGCAAGTGAAGGGAGTGTCTAAATTGACATACGCATGTTGTAAGGGTTCGAGGATTTTGGATTCATGGCTCCCGTGCCTAAGGTTGCCATCTTTTCCTGATGTGTTCAGACAATTTAGTGGGGTAAATTACGACAATAATATCTCAATTATATAAATTGTAATAATTCAGTATTCTAAATATTATTTGTAACAAAAAAAATATCTTAATTATGTAAATTGTAACAGTTCAGTACCTCAAAAATTATTTGTAATATAAAAGTACCTCAACTTTTATTTTCCAATTAAATAATATTTTTATCTTTAGCTATTAGGACTTGTTTAACATTGTTCTTGGAAAAAAAGTTTTTCGGAAAATTTTTTTTTATTTTTAATATTTTTGAGTTTTGAAAACTGTTTTTAGTAGATACAGATAAATAAATGTTTTTTCTAGAAATAAATTTGAAAAAAAACAATTCATAAAAAATTAAAAAAATATAGTCAATTAAATCAAAAAATTCAAAATCTGCTTTTGAAACACTTAACAACACTTTCAAGTACCCTTTTAGTCTCTTTAACTGAAGCATGACATGAAATATCTATATAAATTTTAATAAAAACAAAATTAGTTGTAATGCCTAGCCAGCCAAGTTGAAATTTATCTGATGTGGATATTTTATATCACACTTATTTTATGGAAACTAACAGTTAAAGACGGAAATAATATTTAGTTACAAAATAAAAGTTGATGTACTTTTATATTACAAAATAAAAATTGAAATATTTTTATATTTTATATAATTTAAGAGTTTGGTTACGAATGAAATTCACTCCAATTTAGTGTTTTATGTATTGCAATGGGTTGCGCATGGAAGGTAAACACGCATCTCGCTTCATGAAGGCTCTGTGTTCCTTCGCTCATAATTTGGGTAGAGATGATGACGGGTGTGGGGCTATTGTTGCTGAAATGGATCATAAGGACCCTGTTAGAAATGTCATCCTTTCTTGGGCTGAAGATCTCTGGAGCATTAAGAGGCTTGCTGATGAAAGTTGTGGGCCGTCAGATTGGATGAAATCTCGACCATCTTAGTCCGTTATTTTTGTTGGCCCACGTGATTTTTGACCATGTTTATGTGATGCTCCTCATACTTGAGAAGAAAAAGAAAAGATGTTAATTGTCATTTTTGCACAATTTCTTCCAAAATTATGTTCTTTCCTATATAAGACTTTATTTTAGTAAATTATAAAATTAAATTTATGAGTAAGTGTTTTGTCACTTTTTTGGATTCTATCCCATATATTCTGAATTAATTGGACAATAAGATATTAGAAATTTTTTTTTTTTTTTTGAATATCGTATATCAAGAAAGAGAAGGATAAACCGAAAAATATAGTTAGAATTTTCATTTGAATTTAATATTCATTAATCATTGCAGATTAAATCTTCTCCAAAACATCACAGAAATATGCTACTCGTATCAAAAAGTGGATTAAGAATTTAAAACATTTTTACATTTTTGAACACATAGATTGCATATGAGATTAAATATACAAGCAAAATCATCAAATTGATCTAGCTCGCGAACACTCACGAATTACTCTGCACTAAAATCAGGTTCTGGGGGTTTCTGCAGTGGCAGCAAGGCTCGCGGACTATTGCTCCGAAGCCTATGTGCACGAAGGGCATTGGCTGCAAAGCGAGACGCTAGCAGTGTTGGCCCCAGCCTAGAAAAGCTATCAGTTTTGGAAACTAATACCCTTCTATCATCATATTCCTCGTTACAGTCTGCTTCTTCTTCCTCCTCTTGAATTCGAAGTTCCGCTGCTTTCCTCCTGGAATACCGTCTCCAAGAAGCTTGAATTAAGCAGGAAGCCCAAGTCCTCCATTGCTGGGAGTAGAAACGGAAAGTGTGCTGCAGCTGCCTGCTATGTAGACGCCTAAACTGACTTGCAACAAACTTTAACTCCTCAGCTTCCAAGGCAAAAGCTTCTACCTCTGTTATGGCCCACACTGTCCTAGTAGATGATGGTAAGCTGCCACCAGCTTTTGGGTCTAGTGCCCATGTTAGAAGCTCTTCTCCACAAAAGTCCGATTCTTTCAAGTACCCTCTGTTGAAAAATCCACTCCTTCCACCGTCTGTAGTCACACTCTCCAGTCTGCCGCGAATTATGAATAGCATTTCATCTACAGGGTCTCCTTCCCTGACTACGCATGTTTTTTCTGTGTACAGACTTGGCTTCAACCGCTCACAAATGGCGTCTAGCAATCTTTCATCCATATTGGCAAATAGAGGAACCTGCAAAACCATCATAGCATGATGTTTATAGGAAAAAAAACAACTATACAGCTGAAAGGAAAGCTGTATTTACTTACCCTTCTGACCAAATTTAAACATAGATGCCTCTTAATATCCCTCCTTAAGTCTTTTGGTAGACTCTTCACTATACTCTCTTCATCTACTCCCCGAGTTTCCAACCATTTGTATTGATCATAGCGCCTCACTCGCTCCCTAAGTTCCTGCGGAAGCAACCGATGATGCATCCACTGCTCTGAATCACGCCTTTTGATCCTCATTTCCTCTAGTCGAATTGTTATAGACTGAAGATAGGTCTGAGGCAAAAAAGACACATCAACCTCATTATCATAAATCAATGTTGTGTTATTACTCCTGTTGTGTCTGTTTTAAATGTAAAGATCTATAATCTTTCCAATCATACTTGACATTAACATCTATTAATAAAAGAATAAGATCAAAATCAAACTTGACAATCAACCAACCTGCATGTTTCCAATCAGAAGTGCAAAGAGGATAAGTCCAGAAATTGCTATTGCAATGGAGAAGAGAACCTCTAAAGGATAAGTGCTGGTTTCAAGACCCTGACCAAGTGTACTGTACAAAAATAAAACATCGACTAGCTTAAATAATTCAAACTATAGGCACTTATTGTACAATCTATTTAACACCAAAAACGTTTAATAGGGATCGGAGCAACTACAATGATCATCTTCAAGTGTTGTTTTTTTTTTTCAAAAAAAATAAAAAATCTAGCAGTATGTACATACCTCAAATTTTGCAACCCCCACCATAAGCAGTAAAAGAATTTAGAGACAAATATTCTGGATGCAACAATATCTTTTGACATAGCCTGTGTGTAAATTCCGTAATTAAATGGTGAATTACCATCATCATCAGCATAACAGTTTTCTTTGAGGACATCATCACTGATTCTCCGCCACTCATGGAAACCTGGCAACACCCTGTTGCCACAATACAAAAAGCTTTTGTCACATTTCCCGCTTTGAATGCAAGCTTTCTGCCAGCATGTGTCTTTGCGTTCAATAGCTAGTAAGTACCAAAAAGCCCCAGCAATCTGCAAAATTGCATCCAGGATTTATTAGATAATTTCTAGATTTGTTCCATAACATCTTTACATCTATTGGATACATCATAATTAAGAAAATGGTAACAGAAGATACTGAAATATTGGAAAATCATTTCCTGGCATTCCATTAAAGTCCTGTTATCCATTTTATTCCAATCAATAAATGTGTTCAAGACCTGAAGTGATGAAGAACCAAGCTTGACTATACAAGGTACAACAACTACTCACATGGCTTGCAAGCAAATACCAAAGCAGATAGTAGGCAGCACCGGCCCAGGCACTTTCTGCAAAAGCACCCGCAGTTTTCTTTAGATCCGAAGTTAAAGGAAGAAAGCGGGTAAATCTTGGAATGTACTGAAGAAATACAATGATTAACAATGCTTGTTTAGTAGCCAATACTTCTGAACCTTTTTTCTTATTGTTAAGATATTTCCACACCACAATCTGCACAAAATTTTTTTGAATAGATGCATTAATTTCAGGAAAGGCCTTAAGACTAGGAAAGCAAAATAATATGGTTTCAAAAACCTGTGGTAAGGGTAACACAGAAAGAAGATCAACAATGAAATAGCGACGCAAGTATCGAGCAGCTATTTGTGCAGAATCAATGACGAGTTCACCTCGACCGAAGACTCGTGAAGATGGTGCAACGAAGGCTGTTCGGAACTGAAGAGCCATACGAAGCAAATAGAAAACATCAAGAATCGTCCGCACAGCTGTAATTGTTGCTGCTAAACTTGTATCCATGCCCAGGCAAACCATTTTATAGTTAAAGACAGGAAGATAAAAGAACAAAGGATCAACAGAGACTGCAAGAATGCAGGAAATGACAAAAAGCCTATTCCATAGGAGGAGAGATTTGTCCTGGGGATCAAATATCTTTTTCTCAGAAACTTTAAGATCCTCAGGAAATACAGCACGGGAGACCCCAGTTCGAAGTGCTTGCCCGAGTGTTATCAGGCCTTCTGATCTTTTTTTCATTCCATACTTGAAAGATTGAGATGGGTTCTTCTTTGCATTGCTTTTAAGGGAGAATCCTTCCAAATTAAACCGGCATTTCTTCATCCCACTCTTGTTAGTGTTGAGTGACAATGTAGAATCCAAATCATCCAATCTATCGGTGTGGCCAATATAAGCAGAAAAACAGGTTCAATAATAAAATTTAAAAGGGTAAAAAGCAAGAAACATTCCAAGTATAATTAGATTGAATCTGCAACTATACCTCACAAATTTCTCCCTTTGGCCACCTATGTATTGTGACTTGTAACTACAATCAAACATTTTGTCGAACGGGTTGCATTACCAATTAGCATGTGGCGATATTAACCAGCACCAACTGTCATAAAACCAAAAAGAGAAAGAGTAAAAGATATTGCAATAGAAAATCCTTCCCCTGTGCATATATCTAACATCAGAAAAGCTTCAAGCTTTCATTAAAACTGCATATAACTTAACCAGACCAAAATAGAAATCTTTATATTAATAAATAAAATTTTAAGACCACTAAATGGAATTTGTTCCTGTTTTTCCGCCATTGCTATTATCATAAAGAAAGTACTAATCCTAGAATTACTAACCTCAATCTATTATCATGCTCAAAGAAAAATAAATTAGTAATAATAATAAAGATACCATCAATCTATTATCCCTGACAAAGAATTCCAAAACAAGAACAATATCTTTGGCCAATAACTGGGGGCCTTTGTAACAGTTTTCACCATCTATTTTTCATCTTTTTGCTGTGTTCTTTTAATTATTAAAATCCTAAACCCATGATATTCCTTCACCGATGGCATTTGCATTGAAAATATTCACATTCAAGAAACATCAAATATATATGAAAGAAGGATTATTTGTGAAAAAATTATGCAAGAAGAGGGGATATTGAAACACAGCTACAATTTAATAAATAAGCATTTATAATGCAAAAAAAATTAACGAACTTACGGTAGTAATTATTTAGCTTCAATGCCTTAAGGTTAAATTTTGAGTTTGAGAAGAGAGCGATAATATGGCAATGAAAGGAAGATACGGGAAAGAGGCAGAGAAAGGGGTTTTGTTTTTGGAAGATTGAGAAGCTAAATCGTTATAACGGTCATGCTACATTTGATGGAGATCCTCTTCATAAATATACTTTCTGTACTTTTTAATTAGTAGGAATTTTTCAGATTATTGGACTATTTTTGTTTTGATAAATCTTTTAATTTTCGACCAATATAAATGGATGAATTTACCATTCATATATTAATCGAATTTTGTGCAGCTCATATATATTTATCATAATTAAAATTTAATTAATTATTTACTTATTTATTTATTTTTGTCTAGCATCTGGTACTGGAGGCATAATATTTCAACAGACATAAATGGAAATAAACCAAAGGAAATTTCACCATTTGTCCATATTGAACTTCTTTTTTCAAAATTACCAACGACAATTTTATGCATTTTCAATTTTAACCAAGTTTTTTTCTTTTTTATCATTTTTTTTCAATTTTATTTTTTTTGTTTCTTTCTCTCTCTAAGAGCGTCTCTCTATCATAAACTCTTTGTTTCTCTCTCTAATGCCCGCTCTCTCACAAACTTATGGTGTCTTTCTCTTTCTATGATTGAGACCCATATAACCTATGTCTAAAATCGATAAAACCTCTAATAGCCTTGACAAGAAAAAAAAGTGTAAATAAACAGCTTCTGAATGAAGTGTCGCCTGATAAAGAAGTTAGGAATTCAAAGAAAAATAAGGAATAGGTATTGGAGTGGTGTTTTTCTGGAGCTTCCATGTGTTGAGACTACGAACTATAGCTTTGTGTTAATGTAGTAATTCTTTGTTCACTGTTTTGTTGCACATTATAACATGATTGATTCGTCTAGGGAGTTGAATCAATGCATTGGTTTTACCTTACTACACTAGAATTTAGGTTATTGTATGTATTTATTTATTTATTAATCATCAATTATCTTTTATCATTTAAAGATAAACTCAAGGTATATCAGACTTTATAGCATTTGTTCATAAATATTTTAAGTCGAAGGTATTCCCGATATATATTTAAGGTATGACTAATGTATACTATACTTTATAGATTGTTGTTCATATGTCAAAGGTATTCCAAAGATATATCTAAAGTATATCCAAGAGATACCAGATTTTATAACCTTTATTTACAACTATTTTAAGCCGAATGTATCCTCAAGATTTGCTCAAGGTATAGCGGACTTTTTAGCCTTTGTTCACAGTTTTAGGCTGAAAATATTTTCAAAATATACTCAAGATATACCAGACTTTATAGTCTTTGTTCACAATTGTTTTAAGCCGAAGGTATCCTTAAAATATATCCAATGTATACCGGACTTTATAGCCTTTGTTCATAACTATTTTAGACCGAAAATATTCCTAAGATATATCCAAGATATGCGCAAGGTATGCTGGATATTATAGTCTTTGTTCACAACAGTTTTAGACTGATGGTATTTCCAAGATATACTTAAAATATACAGGAGATGCTGATATAATTATATAAAGTATTTTTCAATAAAATTGAAAAAAATATTAAAAATATACAAAATTGTAATTATTTTCCTTATGAAAAATTTCCAATAAACTGAAACTGAAAAGACTGGAAATCAATATGGCCTAAGCCCACTTACATGGAGAGCCTATCTACCAAGAAAAAATGGACCAGCACTATCCAGTTGTGATGGACTGGGCCCGTTGATACCTCCAGTTGTCGAAACTCCAATAATTTGCGCAAATTATATATTTGACCACAGTCTTGGATGCATTATGGATTAATGTCCAATTAGCACATGTGGAGACGGTGGTAATATTATAAATATTCATCGTGATAAAGTAAAAGTTTATTAGTTTATTACAAATAAAATAAAAGTTCATTAATTTATTGAAAAAAATTCATTACGAATAAACTAAAATTTATTTAGAAAGGTTTATTATGAATAAAGTAAATATTAATTATTTTATTAAGAAATGTTCATTATGATTTACAAATAAACTAAAAGTTCATTATGAATAGAGTAAAAGTTTATTAGTTTATCGGTAAAATATTCATTTGGTATATCAATAAATGTTCATTTTCTTTTTTTTTTATTTAATTTGATGAATAAAAAACGAATTTTTATTAATAAACTAATAAATTTTTATTTTATTCATAATAAACCTTCAATTTTATAATATTTATAAACCAAATAATCTTTACTTAATAATAGATGATGAATATTTATAAAAATATTACTATATTTTTTATAGCCGTATAAATTTGATTTATTTATAAAATTGGTATTACCTTTCACAAGTGTAATAAGCTTTAGTCTAATACATGATATAACACGAACAATGTGCCTCACATACAAAAACTAGAAAGGATTAAATGATAGGCAATAGACTAAGAAACTCGCTAATGGCTTGCCGCTTACGGCAATGGCGAGCTTTTCCTATGCAAAATCTCATTATTGTTTTCTCACAGACCTTTCTGCGATGCCAACTTTTCTAAAATTAACGACTGAACATAGTTCCGCTATCAGAGTTTTCTTCGGTACCAACTTTTCTAAAAGTAACAACGACTGAACATAGTTTACTTTGAAGTCAACTCACTAAAGACTTTCGTCAACAGTCATGGCTACAAAATTCCAATGATAAAGAAAATTGAAAAAGATAGGATGAAAGAATATTTACACTCTGCAATTTATTTGATATCGTTGTTGTTGTTGAAAACATTTAGTCACAAATAACGCATTTATCTTCAATTTGTTGTATTTCTTCTGTTTGGAACTCTATGCATGACAAGGGCAGGTGGAAATACTACAGCTTCTACTGGGAGGAAGTTCAAAATTCGGTGCATACAGAGGGAGAAAGAAGCCCTTCTCAAGTTCAAGTCTCATATTGTGGATAGGGATAATCAGCTTTCTTCCTGGGGGACACAAGAACAGGATTGCTGTAAACGGAGAGGGATTCGGTGCACCAAAACATCCGGCCATGTCTATGCGCTCGACCTCCGACCGCCATTCAATTATGACGCAGATGGTTTTTATCCTGTGCCGTTTGAAGGGAGATAGGTTCTTCATTGCTTGTGCTGCAACATTTAACATACTGGACCTAAGTTATTTCGATGGAAAAAGGACCCCTATCCCCAAATTCATTGCTTCACTGAAAATTTTGAATTTGTCTTGGAGTGATTTTAGTGCAGAAACTTTAGATAATCTCGGAAACCTTTCGAGGTTGGTTGCTCTCGATCTCAGTCTCAATTTTTTCAACAACATTCGAAGCGTTATGTTTCTTTCTCGTCTTCCTGATTTGAAATATCTTAATATGAGGAGCAACAACCTTAGTCAGGCAACTGATTGGTTACGAGCAATTAATATGATTCCCTCTCTGATACACTTGGATTTGAGTTGTTGTAGACTCTCTGTGATGAATCCTCTGCCTCCAAGTTCAGATCATCTCGGAAACCTTTCGAGGTTGGTTACTCTAGATCTCAGTTTCAATAATTTACAAAATATTCAAAGCCTTATGTTTCTTTCTAGTCTTTCCGATTTGAAACATCTTGATATGAGTGGCAACGAACTTAGTCTAGCAACTGATTGGATGCAAGCAATTAGTAGGATTCCCTCCCTGATATATTTGGATTTGAGTAATTGTAGTCTTTCTCTGAGGAATCCTCTGCCAACTTCTCCTGCCAATTCATCCAGTTTTCTTTCATTCGTTGACTTAAGTTTCAACAGTCTCACATCTTTAATCTTCCCCTGGCTGTTTAGCTTCAACAATAGACTTATTGCTCTTAAATATCTTAATCTTGCCAACAATAACCTCGAAGGTGATATTCCAAGATCCTTGGGCAATCTTTCTAGTCTGGAAACACTGGATTTATCTTGGAACAATTTAACAGGGGAGATACCCAATATGCAAAACTTGTCATCCATCAGAGAGATGCATCTTGAAATGAATAAACTGAATGGGACTAGTTTAACTCAGAGTACAGGATTATTTTCAAATCTTGAGGTTCTTGATCTCTCCTCAAATTCCATAACTGGTGTTATCTCTGATATTCACTTCCTGACTCTCTCCAAATTGCGGTTCTTGGATTTTTCTTATAATTCTTTCGCTTTCGAAGTGAGCTCGAATTGGATCCCTCCTTTTCAGCTTAAAGTCTTGAGTATGAGATCATGCAAAATGGGGTCTCATTTTCCACATTGGATACAAACTCAAAACAAAATCACTTATCTTGATATTTCTGATAACGGAATTTCGGATTCCATCAGTGATCTGATCGGTTTTGGGAACTTCCACATATACTCTGGTACTTGAATCTGTCCTCCAACTTAATCACTGGTGAAGTGTCAAAATTACCTTCTTCACTAGTACCCGGTGATTCTTTCACTACAATTGACTTGAGTTCGAACCGCTTTCATGGAGCAATACCACAGCTTCCTCGAAATATAACACAATTGAATCTCTCCAGAAACAGATTTTCTAGGTGTATATCCTGTATCCAACTTGTGTTCCTCATTAAGCGAAAATTTGTTGTATCTTGACCTTTCAAATAATTTTCTATCAGGAGAACTTCCTGATTGTTGGATGCAATGTCCTAACATGGCAATCATCAATTTGGCCAACAATAATTTTTCCGGGACTATCCCTGATTCATTTGGGCAGGTTCCATTTTTGAGATCATTGCAATTAAGCATTAACAGTTTCTCTGGAGAACTGCCACCATCCTTAGCTAATTGCACAAGTCTGCAACTTGTGGATGTAGGAGAAAACAGATTATTTGGTAGAATACCAGCATGGATAGGGGAAAATCTTTTTAATCTGATTGTTCTCAGACTGAGATCAAATCGCTTTCATGGAAGTATACCTAAGCAACTCTGCAATCTAGCTTATATTCAAATATTGGATCTCTCTCATAATAATATCTCAGGAAGCATACCCTGGTGTCTTAGTAAATTTACTGCCATGGTAAAAAAGGATGGTTCAGTTGACATCTTCTCAGCTGAGCATTATAGTTTAGGTCCAACCTTGCCAAATTCCCTTCGGATTTATACAGAACGGTATGTCGAAATTATAAAGATTGCATGGAAAGGAGTAGAGTAGGAGTATGGGAAAACCCTCAGCCTTGTCAAGTGCATTGATCTTTCATGTAATAATTTAAGTGGAGAAGTCCCTGGCGAAATATCAAGCCTTGTAGGCTTGATTTCGCTAAATTTGCCACACAACCAATTGAGCGGAGTTATTCCAGGCAGAATCGATGGCATGGAGTCATTAGAATCTCTTGATCTCTCTGCAAATCAACTATCTGGCAGGCTTCCTGGGGGGCTTAGGGACTTAAATTTTCTGAGTTACCTAAACTTGTCAGATAATAACTTTTCAGGAAAAATTCCAACCAGCACTCAACTTCAGAGCTTCAATTATCCTTCATTCAAGGGGAATGCAGGACTTTGTGGCAAACCACTCCTAAAAAATTGCCCTGGAGAAGAAGATGAAGTTGAAGATCATCCCTCAGTAGATGGAGGCAGCAAAAATGTTGATAAGGAAGAAGGCAAGGGTGGGATTATAAGCTCAGGATTTTACCTGAGTATGGGAGCAGATTTTGCTACAGGATTTTGGGCAGTTTGTGGGGCTTTGTTGCTTTACAGGCCATGGAGACATGCCTACTTTCGGTTCTTGGACACGATTGGAGACTGGTTTTACGTAAGAGCTCTGCTAACCATAGCCAAACTCCATCGTATTCTTTCACGCTTCAAGGTAACATTTATCTTATTTCATACTAATTTTCCTTTTTCTGATTTCAATATGACCCCAAAATATCAAAAAAGGAAAAAAATTAATATTTTGAATTTTCATATTTCATAAAAGAAAATAACTTTGGCTTTTCTGATCAAGTTAAAAATTGCAGGTGTGAGCTTCTGCGCACTGACTTACTGTGCTACTCGTCAAAGCAGCATGAAGTGTTATTTATCATATAGTTGTTGGTGGTGCACTGTTGTCATATGTGATGTAATTTATGAACGTTTTGTGTTATTCAGAAACATTTAAAGGAGAAATTGATGAATTCACTCCTTATTTCTAAGTCATTTTCAACCCAAAATACCATTTTAGTGCAACTTTTATACTAAAATAGTGTAGTTATAGAAAATTTATATCCAACTTATAACACTATTTTTTTATTCAAAAAAGAATATTCTATATTTATTCTTATCTATATATTATTTAATTTTTTTTTTAAAGTGAAATGGTATATTACTTTTGGACTAACACCGTGCCAAACACCATTCTTTACACTAAATCGGTGTTGGGTTGGAGTTCACATCAATCAACAGCTGAAAATTGTCCCTCTGTACTTCTATTTTCATTTGCCAGGAAAAAAATTTTTTCTTTAATTGTTTTGCAGTTTTTTTCCTGATAAGATCAAATTCTTAATTATTAGTCAGCATCCTAAAAGCTTATAGAGTCGTCATTCAACAAAGAAAAATCTTACAGATGCATGCCTGCAACTTCTTTTCCTTCTCCTAATACATAAAAAGAAACTAAAAAAATATAAAAATGTAAAATCAAACAGCCTCCCAAAAGTTGAGCATATGCACTGCTATCAGAGAAGAAAGTACGTTTTTCTTTTTAGTATGAACTTGATAGTTTTGCAAGTCTAAACAATAAACGTGCATGATTGTATAATATAATTGAAATTTTGCATATTCAATTATCGATCATTATATATTTTGATTTAAGATAAAACCAGTACCAGTTTAAATTATTGTTTGTTATTATAATTAAAAAGTATGAATTGAATATTATAAACGAAAACAATTATATATTATTTGTAATTTAGTTTATTACCATAAAATAAAATAAATCTCTCCCAAAAAAATTAAATAAGTAATAATATTGCTTCATCATGATAAACATTGAATTTCTCATTCAATCTCAAACTATAGGTTTTTTTTATAAAAAAAACACATTTAATATATTAATTGTTTTATTTTATTTTTATTTAATCTATCTTGTTATATATAAATATGAATTATTAATTTTCAATTTTTTATACCTCTAACTAATGTAAAATATATTTAAAAAATATATAATTTTAATTATATTATTTAAATTTACTTAATATATGTAAAAAATTAAAATTGTGCCAATTAAATTATAAGAGGTCATAAATAGAAACGAAAAAAACTGGAAACGAATATGGCCTAAGCTCGTTGACAATGGGAAGTCTTGGTCAGATTGTGCAATCGGAAGTCTTGGTCAGATTCCCTCTTCCCATTATAGCAAGAAAGTATGCGTCAAGGAAATTGCAGGTGAATTCTTTTCTGCTTTCACACTGGAAACTTTAACCAATTAGGAAAGCATTAAATATTGGGCACTCACTTGTTAAGCAATTGGCCAATGTCTTAAGGTAATAGTTTGTTTTTCTATGCAAATTCTCATTTCATTGACCTATTAGAGTTCTTTCTGCCATGCTAACTTTTCTAAACTTAACCACTGATTCAATCGTAGTTCTGCTATTAGAATTGTTGGAAAAATTTTACAAAAATTGAGTAGCAAAATAATATAGAAATGAGAAAAAAAAATTTACTTATTTTATTCAATTAAGTTGAATATATATATAGAGCAAAAAGTGACAAAAAATTTCATCAATAAAAAATGGTTAGAATCAAAATTTAAATTTAAACTAAGAAAATATTTATAGATTTATTTTATTTAAATTTCTACCAATTCAAATAAAAACTAAAATTCAAAATTATTTGAAAATTATTTCCATAATTTTTTTTTTAAATATTCCACCTAGATGCCATAATTCTAACACTCCTTGGCATTGATGTGGTAAATACTAAATTTTCTTCTTTCCTACGATGCAATCTTGAAAATGGTCTTCTTATAAAATAGAATCATTTTTTGGTCTTCTTAAAGCTTCTCCTTGAAAGCAATTTTTGTAGTGTAATAACTTGTAGGCCAATTTCTTGTTCCATGCTTGTTGCCTTTTTGTAATTTTAGTTCACAATTTAAAGACTCTTTTGTTCTTTGAAATTTTTGTTTTCAATTTTGTGACTCACTAGTCATTGAAAAATTTTTTTAATCAAAAGTTAGAGACTTGCTTGATTTTGAAATTGTATTTTCGGTTTAGGGACTTGATGGTCATTTGAAAATGTTTTGCAAATTTTTTAAAAATTGAAAATATTTTGCAAGTCTTTGAAAAAAATATTTTACAGTTTAGTGATATATTAGTCTATTGACAATATTTTAGCAATTTAGTGACTTGCAGTTTTTTGAAAAAAAATATTTCTCAATTTTTTAAAAAATTTTTGTAGTTTAAAGAATTGCTTAGGTCCCACTTAAAAACTTTGAAAACACAGACCCTATAAGATCAACTGTTGCTCTGATACACTATTGAAAAAATTTAACAAAGATGGAGTAGAAACATAATATAGAAATTGGGGAAAGAAACTATTTATTTTATTCATTTAAGTTGAACATATATACAAAGAAAAAAGTAATAAAAAATTTCATCAATCAAATATAATTACAATCAAAATTTAAATTTAAACTAAGAAAATATTCATAAATTTATTCAAATTTCTACTAATTCAAATAAAAACTAAAATTTAAAATTATTTGAAAATTATTTTCATAATTTTTTTTAATATTTCATCTAGATGCCATAATTTCAACAAGAATCAATGAAATCGGCAAGAGATGTTAGGTCGAATATTTTATGTCATTTAGTTTTCAATTAAGTGAGAATAGATTTTGATTTTATGATTATGGTTGATTTGTAGTTCCATAATTCTAGTGATTTGATTTGATTCTACATATTTTTGATATTTACGTTTTCTATATAAGTTGTTGAAGGTTTGTTGATTAATGTAGGATATGAGTTTCTTGGGTTCATTCTATATACTCTTACTCTCGCTCAAAAAAAAAAAAAAAAAGAAACCAATAGTTTTTTCAGGTCTGCCTCTACACACACACACGTGCATATAGACCTGTAGATGAATCCACTGAGCATTGATCAGTCAGGACTGCCTCTACCGGTTTATTCCCACTAAGATAAGGGATTTTTTGTTTTGTTTTTGTAAATGAAATCGAGATCTCTCAGAGACTCACCAACGGCGTTTACTTTGAAGTCAAGTAAACTTACTGAAGTCTTTTATCAACAATCATGGCTTCAAATTTCCAGTGATAAAGAATTAATATTGAAAAAGATAAGATGAAGGAACATTAACTTTGTGCAATTTATTTGATATCGTTGTTGTTGTTGAGAACATTCAATCACAATATTATGGAAGGCACACATCTCCAGTTTGTTGCGTTTCTTGTGTTTGGGACTCTATGCATGACAAGAACAGGTGGAAATACGACAGTTTATACTGGGAGGGAGTTCAAAAGTCGGTGCATGCAGAGGGAGAAAGAAGCTCTTCTCAAGTTCAAATCTCAAATTGTGGATAGAGATAATCAGCTTTCTTCGTGGGGGACCCAAGAACAGGATTGCTGCAACTGGAGAGGGATTCGGTGCACCAAAACATCCGGCCATGTCTATGCGCTCGACCTCCGCCCTACAATCCATTATGATGGGGCATGGATATCATGTATTCCGCTTCAAGGGGAGATAAGTTCTTCATTGCTCGAGCTGCAACATTTAACATACTTGGACCTCAGTAATTTCGAAGGAAATTGGACCTCCATCCCCAAATTCATTGGTTCGCTGAAGAACTTGAAATATTTGAATTTATCTTTGTGTGATTTTACCGGAGAAACTTTAGATCATCTAGGAAACCTTTCCAGGTTGGTTTCTCTTGATCTCAGTCTCAATTATTTCGAAAATATTCAAAGCGTTATGTTTCTTTCTCGTCTTTCTGATTTGAAATATCTTCATATGAGAGGCTGCAACCTTAGTCAAACAACTGATTGGTTGCAAGCAATTAATATGATTCCCTCTCTGATACACTTGGATTTGAGTGGTTGTAGTCTCTCTGTGAAGAATCCTCTGCCTCCTTCTCCTTCCAATTCTTCCAATTTTCTTTCATTCATTGACTTCAGTTCCAACAGTATCACATCTTCAATCTTCTCTTGGCTGTTTGGCTTCAACAATAGACTAATTGCTCTTAAACATCTTAATCTTGCCCATAACAACCTCGTAGGAGATATTCCAAGATCCTTGGGCAATCTTTCTAGTCTGGAAATTCTGGATTTGTCCAGAAACAATTTAACCGGGGAGGTACCAAATATGCAAAACTTGTCATCCATCAGAGAGCTGCATCTTGAAATGAATAAACTGAATGGGACTAGTTTAACTCAGAGTATAGGATTACTTTCAAAGCTTGAGGTTCTTGATCTCTCCTCAAATTCCATGACTGGTGCTATCTCTGATATTCACTTCCTGACTCTCTCCAAATTGTGGTTCTTGGATGTTTCTTATAATTCTTTCACATGGCAACTGAGCTCGAATTGGGTCCCTCCTTTTCAGCTTAAAGTTTTGATTATAAGATCGTGCAAACTGGGGCCTCATTTTCCACAATGGATACAGACACAGAACAGAATCACTTATCTTGATATTTCTAATAACGGAATTTCAGATACTATCAATGATCGGTTTTGGGAACTTCCTCCTATACTTAGGTACTTGAATCTATCCTCCAACTTAATTACCGGTGAAGTGTCAAAATTACCTTCTTTACTAGTACCCGATGATTTTTTTCCTACAATTGACTTGAGTTCGAACCGCTTTCATGGTGCAATACCACAGCTTCCCCGAAATATAACACAATTGAATCTCTCCAGAAACAGATTTTCTGGGAGTATATCCAACTTGTGTTCATCAAGTGAAAATTTGATGTATCTTGACCTTTCAAATAATTTTCTATCAGGAGAACTTCCTGATTGTTGGATGCACTATCCTAACATGACAATCATCAATTTGGCCGACAATAACTTTTCCGGGACTATCCCTACTTCCTTTGGGCAAATGCCATTGGAATCATTGCAATTAAGAAACAATAGTTTCTCAGGAGAACTGCCACCATCCTTGGCTAATTGCACAAGTCTGCAACTTGTGGATGTAGGAGAAAACAGATTATCTGGTAGAATACCAACATGGATAGGGGAAAATCTTTCGAATCTGATTGTTCTCAGACTGAGATCAAATGGCTTTCATGGAAGTATACCTAAGCAACTGTGCAATCTAGCTTCTATTCAGATATTGGATCTCTCTCATAATAACATCTCAGGAATCATACCCTGGTGTCTTAGTAATTTTACTGCCATGGTGAAAAAGTTCGGTTCTGTTCCCATCTTCTCAAGTGACTATTATCGTTTAGATCCAATCCTTCCAAACCCGGGTTGGTTCTATGTTGCACCGTATGTCGAAATTGTAAAGATTGCATGGAAAGGAGTAGAACAGGAGTATGGGAAAACCCTCGGCCTTGTTAAGTGTATAGATCTTTCATGTAATAACTTCAGTGGGGAAGTCCCTGGCGAAATAACAAGCCTTGTAGGCTTGATTTCGCTAAATTTGTCACACAACCAATTGAGCGGAGTTATTCCGGGAAGAATCAATCAGATGGAGTCTTTAGAATCTCTTGATTTCTCTGCAAATCATCTTTCTGGAAGGCTTCCTGAGGGGCTTAGGGACTTAAATTTTCTGAGTTACCTGAACTTGTCAGATAACAACTTTTCAGGAAAAATTCCAACGAGCACTCAACTTCAGACCTTCAGTGATACTTCATTCCAAGGGAATGCAGGACTTTGTGGCAAACCACTCCCAAAAAGTTGTCCTGGAGAAGAAGATGAAGCTGAAGATTATCCCTCAGTAGATGGAGGCAGCAAAAATTTTGATAAACAAGAAGGCAAGGATGAGATTGTAAGCTCAGGATTTTACCTGAGTATGGGAGCAGGTTTTGCTACAGGATTTTGGGCAGTTTGTGGGGCTTTGTTGCTTTACAGGCAATGGAGACATGCCTACGTTCGGTTCTTGAACACGATTGGAGACTGGTTTGACGTAAGAGCTCCGCTGGTACAATAGCCAAACTCCATCGGATTCTTTCACGTTTCAAGGTAACAATTACCTTTTTTTGTTCACATTTTATACCAATTTTCTTTTTTTCTGATCTCCGTCTATCAAATAAAGGAAAAAGAAAATCAATATTGTTAATTTTCATATTTCATAAAAGAAAATAACTTCGGCATTTCTCATCAAACAAACAATTGCAAGTGTGAGATTCTGCACACTGGCTTACTGTACTACTAGTCAAAGAGTATGAAATGTCATATATATATATATATATATAGTTGGTGGTGCTGTTTTTGTTATCTGTATAACAAACCGTATGATGTAATTTGAATACAAACCTTTTCTTTGTTTGTTTTTTTAGTTTTTAAAAGATTAAATCAAAATGCTAAAAGCTTATAGTGCACATTTGGTATCCCATATCTTGGAATATGAATAGAATTTTCATAATAAATTTAAATTTGATAACTATTTGAAAAATATTATAAATTTGAGTAAAAATAATTGAATTCAATACACTAATCTAGAAATAAAATTTTACTTTTCATTCTTTTTTATGTACCAAACGTGTTAAAAACTTCATGCCTGCATACTTCAAAATATTTTTCCTTTTCCTAATACATAAAAAGAAACTAAGAAGGAAAAACCAAACAGCCTCCCGAAAGTTGACCATGCATTGCCATTAAAGCATATTGCATGTTCTCTTTTAGTAAGAAGTGAAGCACTTATCTTTTAAACTATATTACTAATTACGAACTTAATTGAAAGTTTTGCAAGTCTAAACAGTATAATCGAGCATGACTGTATAATATAATTAGAATTTTTTTTTCGCTAGGAGACTCAATAGGCTACAGACTATGTAACATGAGGTAGTCAGCCACTTATACACATTAAAAATATATTAAACTCCCATCAATATTGGTAAATGCCAGCAAGAAGATTCGAACTCGAAACATCTCACTCTATTCTCATAAGGCGAAAATACCAATTGGTGGTATAATTGGAATTTTGCATATTCAATTATGGATCATTATATATTTTGATTGGATATAAAATCAGTACTACATTTAATTCATTTGTTTGGTATTAGAATTAAAAAAGTATGAATTGAATATTTAAACGAAAACTAACATATATTCTTTGTAATTTAGTTTATTACAATAAAATAAAATAAATAAACAATAATATTGCTTCATAATGGTAAACATTGAGGTTCTAACATTATAAGCACATTTATACAATTTTTTCTTTCATCTCAAATAATAGGCTATTTTTGAAAAAAAAAAAACAAATTTAATTTATTAATTTTTTTATTTCATTTTTATTTAATCTGTCTTGTTATGCATAAATATGATTAATTATTTTTCAATTTTTTATACCTATAACTAATGTAAAAAATATTTAAAAATAATTATATTAACTTAATTTTCTTAATATACGTAGATATTAAATTGAATCTATTAAATTAACAGAGGTCATAAATAGAAACGGAAAAAGCTGGAAATAAATAGAGCGTTAAATGGTAAAATACCACAAATGTGACTCGGGATAACATAATCCCAAAGTGTGTCTCTCACTTACAAAATTCCATAAAAGAGCTTTTCGTTCAAAATCACTGGCTAAAAAAATGGGAACGGTTGAAAAAATGGGAACGCCGCACTGCTGGATTGCAATCTTCAGCACTAATTAGGAAAGATAGTTTACTTTAATAGTATATATATATAATTATTTAAATATAATGATATATGTAGATATATATAGCAGAAAATAGTATATAATTAGTAATTATTTTATAATTATTTTATTAAAACAGTAAATTGATGGAGATTAAAAATAATAAAAGTTATCATAAGGATTAAATAAAATGCAATTGTGCAAAGTTATGTTTAAAGTGTACGTATAGTGATAGAGTTAATTACGGGCTCAAAAAAGGGAATGGCCTAAAAGCCATTAACAGCTGTGACTATATTTGCTTTCTTATATATATATATAATTTCCATTTTGTCTTCAGTTGTATTATATGTTTGTTATATATTTATTTTATTTTTATTATTTAAGTATTGATGGGGATTGAAAAAAAAAAAAAAAAGCTTATCATGGGACTATAAACTGTAACTGTGCAAATATTATATGTAAAGTATATGTAGATTATTTATAGCATAAAATATGATCTTAAAAAAATATATGAATAAGAAAATAGTATATTATTAGTATATGTGAGGCATACGAAACAATATATGATAAAATTTTATACTGTATATCTAATAAAATTTATATTTAATAAAAATCTCCATAAATAAAACTTATATATACTATCATATAATTCACACATACTTTTAAGTGTACATTCTATTATTATGAGTCTAATTTTTAATCTTAGGATAATAAATGTAGAAAGTCATAAACAAAATTAAATACTACACTATTCTACACGAATGTTTATAATTTTTGCATATGATGAATAGAAACATACACATATTTTTCAATAATTTGATGAAAATATATATGTCAATCAACTCAATTTACCCTATGACAGTCATGAATGGATTCTTTAATATTCAGGTATATATTGCTCATATGTTAGTTATATGCAAAGGTCTATATATTATTACAAAAGTATATGTTGCTTATATGTACTCATATGTATATTATATTTGAAAACATGTACATTAATAAATAAAGACAATTATGTTCCACATTAGAACATATTCAAATGTATATGTTATTAACTCTACCACGATTCAGCAACTTGTAAAAATACAATGACCTGTTTTCATATTTAATAATCCATCAAAATTTGTAAAATTATTCAACAAACTATATAATGCAACCAAGAAAACCAAAGGTTATAAAAACCGGCTTGGTCAATAAACCGAGAAAGTCAGCGGGTCACAGATTTAAGATCAAACCGGCCGAATCGCCGATTTTTCTAATGGATTGTTTCCCCTCCGATTTTGGAGGTAAAAACCGTCCGGTCCAAGGGCCAATTTCTAATTTTTCCAGTTAAACCGGCCTGACCGGTCCAGTTTTTACAACCATGAAGAAAACTATTACGTTTATAAATCAATTCAACTTTCAATTACTGCATTTTACATGCACCAAATTGCCTAACAATGTTCACAAACTACTTCTAAGGAACAAATTTAAAGGGATCAAAAATATATTATAAAACAGAAAACAAAAATTCGTGACTCAATAGATATTCACTCTCCCAGAATAATTTAACCCGCTATCATCGCTGCTCTACCTTTTTCTACTTGTTCTGCTCACCCATGAGACCATCGTGGAAGCACAAATTCTCTATTGCATTTGCTATGTTTCTAATGGACCATGGAAGCTCAAAGAAAAGTATCATTTAGAGAAATAAATTTAGCAAGTCAGTGGATAAAATCAACCCAGAAACGGGAGATTAAAAGTTAAAAAAGAAAAAAGGTAAAGCACCAATTATTCAGAAAGAGTAGATCTGAAACTAAAAATTAAAAGTTATTACAAACTACTGAAACAAATTTCAACCCAAAAAAGTACTAGAAATAAAAATTCAGCACTACATGATCAAATTATAGCATATGTAAGCATTCAAGAATAGTGCTGAACTGATGGACCACAGCATCTAAAACCGAAAACAGGTCACAACTAAAAAATTTTTGTTTGCAAATGTAAAGCCATTAATCATAACCATACATCCTTCCAATAATAATAATAATAATAATAAATAAAACAGCAATAACGTAACAATAACATGAGAGAGTAGATCCGAAACTTAAGCATCAAATATTAATAAATTCGATTATCACATCAAAATTAAACATAAGCAGAATCCGTAAAAATGGAAAAATAGAACATTTACCTGTTAAAAAAACAAAAAACCAACTAAAAGAAGAGAAATTAATATTTTCAAAAAAAAAAAAAAAGATGAAGTAATACTAACCACTGAGCCAAGCATCAAGCGCAAGTCAAATTAAAACTAATCATGCTGACAACCAGACAAATTTTCTCAGTTACCTGAACTTGTCAGATAACTTTTTAGGAAAAATTTCAACCAGCACTCACCTTCAGACCTTCAGTGATACTTCATTCCAGGGGAATCCAGGACTTTGTGGCAAACCACTCCCAAACAGTTGTCTTGGAGAAGAAGATGAAGCTGAAGATTATCCCTCAGTAGATGGAGGCAGCAAAAATGTTGATAAACAAGAAGGCAAGGATGAGATTGTAAGCTCGGGATTTTACCTGAGCATGGGAGCAGGTTTTGCTACAGGATTTTGGACAGTTGGTGGGGCTTTGTTGTTTTACAGGCTATGGAGACAGTAAATTTAGATTGGCAAGGAAACTTAATTGTTAAAGCACGATCAAAGTGTTTTCAATGATTTAGAAAGTCGGATGACTAGAATTAGAACAATTTCACAGTACGAACGTCTCTTTGATGGTCGAATTTATTATAAGCCAATATATAGAGAATTGGAAAGCGAGACAATTCACTTTCTGTGAATTTTAACTTTCTGTTAGGGTAGTTATTTTCTGAAATAACTACCAAAACCCAACAGAGACAATGCCTACTTTCGGTTCTTGGGCACGATTGGAGACTGGTTTTACGTAAGAGCTCTGCTGACCATAGCCAAACTCCATAGGATTCTATCAATTTTTTTTCGGATAATCCCCATCTGACCCCAAAATATCGAAAGGGGAAAAAAAATCAATATTTTCAATTTATAAAAGAAAGTAACTTTGTCTTTTCTGATCAGATTAAAAATTGCAGGTGTGAGCTTCTGCACACTGGCTTACTGTGCTATCCGTCAATGTTGAATGAAGTGTTATGAAGATATATATATATATATATAGTTGGTGTTTATGTTTTTGTAATTTATGAATGTTTCTGTTTTTTAGAAAGATTTTAAAGGAGGAATTGATGAATTAGCTCCATCATTAATAAATATATATATATATATATATATATATATATATGTATGTATATTGCTTATGGTCCATCCTTGGCCTGTAATGTTTCAAACAGTACAAGTTTCAATCAACAGCTGAAAATTTTTTCCTATCATTTCATTTCTTTATTTGTTTCATATGTAAAGAAAACAATTTTTTTCCTTTTTTTTTTTTGGGTTTTCTGATAAGATCAAATACTTTTTATCTTAAATTCCTTTAGTCTCATCATTCATCCAAGAAAAATTTTCTAGATTCATGCCTGCACACTTTTAGTTTTTTTTTCCCCTTTTTCTAATACATAAAAAGAAACTAAAATAGAAAAAAAAAATTAAATAGCCCCCTAAAAGTTGAGCATGACTATTAAAGGCTCGATTTGGTAAAACTAGTTGATAATTTAACTACTAATCTAATTATAAGTAAAACATAATACAATTGAATTATATATATATATATATATAATTATATGAGATATATCAATCTAAAATAATGAAAAACATCAACTCAAAATAATAAAAGAATTGGATTTTCGGTGTCAAAAATTAAAAATCTAAGTTTGTAATTTAGAAAATGCTTAATTATTATTAAATAAAAGAGAAAAATAAGAGAAGGTTGAATATTTAAATTTTTTAAATGAAAGATAAAAATATTTTGTCATACACCAAATAAAATAAAGGTATAATAGGAAAAAAATAGTAAATCTACTATATTATATTTAAATGCTAGAAGAAGTAACTTTTTTTTTTTTTTAGGAAATTATAATTTATATTTTTTTTCAAATAATCTATTTTACCAATAATTTAAAATTTTGATTAAAATAGATTATAATCTAAATTATATAGTTACCGAACAGTACTTAAAATAGAAAGTGGGTTTTTCCTTGTAGCAGGAAATGGAGCACTTACTCTTTTAAAACTGTACATGTTACTTATAAATTTTAATTTTTGAATTAGAAAATTAACAATAGATTTCTTTTTCACCTTATTTTAATAGAAATCTGAATTGGAACTATTATTGTCCAATTGCATAATGATTGAAGGGCCCTATGAATAATCAAAGCACATGCAAAACACAATATGTGCATAATAAAGCCAGAAGTTCAAACAGAGAACAAAACATCATGAATGGATTTAAGGAAAACCCCCAAAAAAAAAAAACTATTATTGAAAGAAAAAAAGAAAGAATCCAAAGCCTCAATATGAAATCTCAACTCCTTTGCTGGTGGACAGACCCCACTTCCCACCACTTTCCATTTTCCTGTATTCACTGCAAAATCAGCCATATATAGACAAAGGTGGACTCACATTTTCTATATTGTATATAATAATTTATAAATTTATATTATTTTTTTTAAGATTTGATCTCCCTAAAACGCATTGAAAATCTATTTTCGCACTCGTAATTTAGGATTATGATTCTTTATATCCTCCTAACTTAGAGTTCTTATTCCACCGCTCTATATAGAAATAACATTATCACAATTAAACCTTATTTTATCCTTTCATATTATTTTGTTGTTATTTAATACTATTTTTTTTTTTTAACTTTGCATTGTTGTAAGTAAAGGTTGATAATTACCCTTTTATGCCCAAAAAGAAAAGAAGGAATTGTGTAGGCAGCTAGCATCAAATAGTTGTGGAATTAATGAGGACTGATGAAGAAGTTTAAAGATAGAGCATAACTAGAAATGGAAGGAGATGGAACAAAAGGGCAACCCAATGAGGCACCTAAGCTTAAAATTAAAAGTTAAGAATAAAAGCACATGAATGGGAATTTCCATGACATAAATTAATTAATCAACTTAGATTACCATATAATGAGATTGTCCTTCTGCAACTTTAATTCACTTCGGGTTACAATATTTGAGATCGAGTATATATTTAGTGTAAGTTGCATATACTTATTATATATGTTGTCGATTTTAATATTAATTCATCAGAACTCCAAATTATAATTTAAATCCTAAATTATAGATTTTTGTAATGCTAGAATTGGCTATAGGAGCCTATAATATTGTTTATAGAATGGATATTTTTATTTGATGAAGTTATTTTCTTCTTTATTTAATTTTCAAAATGAAGGATGAATATAAAATAATTATTTCGGAAAAATTAATTGGGGTGAAATTGAAGAGCTAAAGGGGGTGAAATCGGAAAAATAATGATTTAGATTTGCATTGCATTGCATGTGATCACTATATTATTTTGGTTCACTCGTCGCCCCTTTTTTTTTTTTTTTTTTTTTTGAGAAATCAAATTTACTAAATGCTCTCAGTTATTAATAATCTAAGTAATTGATTATAGTATTAATAGAACTATATTGGACAAGTTCATTAAACTATTTCTTTTCTTTTTTTTTTTTTTTGTAAATTGAAGAAACTTATTGACATGGGATGGAGTGATAATTAATCTTTTGGACTTAGTTCGAATAATGAATCATAAACAATCATATTCATGTCAAACCTCTCTGTCTCAATCCAATGACAAATAACGTATCATGTGCATGTGCATGTGCATGTGCGGCCAAATCAAATTGAATTATGGCTGCACCTTTTTAATTTCAATAAATAAACTTACTTTAATATTTTATTTTTTTTGAATTTATGTAATTAAATTTTTTAATAAAACTTGATTTAATTGTTTTTTTTTATTATTATCAATTGCATTTAAGGATTTTCTTTATTTATTAGATTTTTTATCGACGGGTTTAATTATCAAATATAGTCATATTCTATATGTTTCCTCAATTTTTTCCCTCTAAGTTGATTGCGCCACATGTACTTCACTTCAACTTTACAATACCAGAATAATGGGATTGTGGTCCTTCCACTCCATTTCTACTGAGCTTTTATTTGAAATATACTCCCTATTTTAAAGAAATATTTCATAAAAAAGATTTTCAATATATTTTTTATCTTTAAAATATAGAGTAAATAGTACATTTGATTCTCTATTTTTAAAGAGTCAAATTTCACTCTCTATATTAGTTATAACTAGTGTACATCTACATTTTATGTATATTCTATCTTTTCATTGGTACATTTTCTTTAAAAATACTTTTTTCTTTTTTCATAATAAATTTTTTTTTACTTTTTTCTTTTAATAAATATCAATTGGTATAAATAAAGTAAAAATATAAAAAGTTTATTGGAATTATAAAAAAAATTTACTTTTATATTTAAAAATACTCTAAAATATTCTTTATTTTACTAAAAGATATTCTTTTAAATAAAAAGTACTATTGCAAATACTCTTACACATCATATATATAAATAGTCAATAGAATTAAAATTTTAATTAGTAATCCATTTAATAAATAACATCAATTAATAATTAATTGAAATAATTAAAATAATTTGATATTAATAATTAAAATTTTAATTATAGAATTTATAGCGTTCAAATTTTTTTTTTAAATATGTTTTAGTCCAAGGAGATTCAAATATTTTTTTCATAAATTAAATGATTACTGAATAATGAATAGTATTATATTCCTATGATCTAATTAATTTTTAAAACTTTAGTAAAAATTTATGAAGTAATCCATCCGCATTAGAGTCTCTTCTTCATTCAAACCACCCAACTCCACGTCTTGGTCTAGAAAACGTCCAAACAACATCACGTGTCCGAACGCACCTCACACGGCGCGTGTAAATAATTTCCTGTTCAAAAAGAATTTTGGAATTACTCCCCCACTATCACAGACAGTATTCTATGTTCCCTCCATTTTTTTTCTCACTTTTCTTTTCTTTTTCTTTTTGTCAAAAATAAATAAATTAAAAAATAATTATCTTTAGTCAAAAGCACCGCGGGACTGGGACCCTCCACCCCCACTATCTCTAAATCTTCATTTCCTAATCACAGAACTCACTTTTTCAAAAATACCATCATTTTTATAACAACAAATGTCAATAACAACTACTTGAAGTGTCCTGAACAACTGTAAAGCAATCAAAGCTTCAATATTTGATACAGATATTGCAATAGAATTACAATGAATGAACCTTCTAACCTTAAGATCAATTTATTTCCTGTGTCCAATCCAGAAAAACCCAGATACCCAGAAGCATAAACAAAAAAATTATGCCTTCAAGACCGTTATCTCCAACTTTTGACCATCCTAGACTTAGTTTCTTCGCTAAAACTAGAATCTTGTTCTTGACTCTTACAATCTCTTCCTCTGTTGTGATTATCTTTGCAATTCTTTACTTTCTTTACCATCTTTGGTACCCTCTTGTGAATCGCTTCAGAACTCTCCCTTTTGATTCCACTGCTCCTCTTAAGCTCCAAAGTTTTTCATACAAAGAGTTAAAGATTGCCACCAATGATTTTGATGACGGGAATATTATAGGTAAAGGTGGGTCTGGTACTGTATTTAGAGGCATTGCTAGGGATGGCAAGTTATATGCCATCAAGAGGCTTGATTCTCTTTCTTTACAATCAGAAAGAGAATTCCAAAATGAGTTGCAGATTCTCGGTGGGTTGAGATCGCCTTTCTTGGTTACTTTATTGGGATATTGTGTTGAAAAGAATAACCGTTTGCTTATCTATCAGTATATGCCCAATAAAAGTTTGCAAGAATTGCTATTTGGTGATGGGCATTTGAGTTTGAGATGGGATAGAAGGTTCAGGATCATTCTTGATGTTGCTAAAGCTCTTGAATATTTGCACATTGGCTGTGATCCGCCCGTGATTCATGGCGATATCAAGCCTAGTAATGTTCTGCTAGATTTTGATCTTAGAGCCAAGATTTCAGATTTTGGATTATCAAGAATTAAGGTGGAGGGTGAGTTTGGGGTTGATTTGTTTAGCCAAGATTTGGGCAAGAATCAAGATTTATGGAGAAGTCAAGAACTTTCTGGAAACTTGACATCAGAGACTCCAGCAATTGGTACTCCTCTGGAAAGCTGTCATGAGGTAGATTTTGCTCTTGCTTTACAAGCGTCATCTTCGTCCAAAAATAGAACATGTTATAATGTTAGGGCTTTGAACTTGAATTCTTTGAACTATAATGCTAACATTGTGAGTGAAAGTGATGTTAAGTTAGTTGGGAATGAAAAGGGGAAGGAGGTTTCTGGTATGGATGTTAATGGGGATGATTGGAATTGTAAGCTTGTGCCTTTTGATGATGAGCCTTGTAGTATTGATCATAGTAAAGAGTTAAACTTTAATAGTTCTGTTGTTGATGATTCTAGTGGTACCAAGCAGTGGGGAAAAGATTGGTGGTGGAGACAGGATGGAAGCGGTGAATTATGTAGCAAAGATTATGTTATGGAATGGATAGGAAGCCAGATTTGCCCGTCAACGAATCCTGATTGGGATGAAGAAAGGAAAAGTACTCCTGAGAGAACTGAATTGCATAGTTCAACCCCATTAGATAAAGTAGAAGATGCTAGTGAATCCCATTTACCGGAATTTGGGATTGACAAGAAAGAATCAAGAGGCAGGAAGAACCGCAGGAGAAAAAACAGGAAGATGCATGAGTGGTGGAAAGAAGAGCACTTGGATGAGATTACCAAGAAAAATAGTAAGCTGAAGAATTTTGAAACTAAGTGGAAGAAAAGCTTTAAAAGTCCACATTTTCATCTTAGTCGCCGGTTTCATTTCCATAGGCGAAAGAAAGCTGGTGAGCAGAACCAAAACTACTCTGATCAAAATGGGGAATTTAGTTTCAGAAGAGGATGGAGAAAAAAGAACCATTCTTCAGGAAGTGATATGTGGAGTGGCGATCTTTTTAGTCGAGAATTAAGCAGCACAACTAGCATGAGAGGCACTCTGTGTTATGTTGCCCCTGAATATGGTGGTTGTGGGTACTTGATGGAGAAGGCTGATGTATACAGTTTAGGAGTTCTGATCCTTGTGATTGTGTCTGGTCGAAGGCCATTGCATGTTCTTGCTTCACCAATGAAGCTCGAGAAAGCAAATTTGATAAGTTGGTGTAGGCAGCTAGCACAAACTGGGAACGTTTTAGAACTTGTAGATGAGAGATTGAAGGATGATTACAATAAAGAACAAGCAAGCTTGTGTATCAACTTGGCATTAAATTGCTTGCAGAAGATGCCAGAATTAAGACCTGATATTGGAGAGATTGTAAAGATTTTGAAAGGAGAAACTGATCTACCCTCTCTGCCATTCGAGTTTTCTCCCTCTCCGCCCTCTAAATTATTTAGCAGGTCGCGGGGAAGACAGAAGTTCAATGCAGATTAGCTAAGTTTTGGTACACATTCTTTCATTTTTCTTCTTTTTGAATCATGTATTTTGAGTTTTTTCACTGAGTGATTAACAGGAAAGATATAATCTGATAAGCTCAATATGATGGGGAATGAAGGTGTGTGTAGTATGTCTCATATTAATGTTGCTGTTATGTAAATGGAACCAATGATTTCTCTTTCTTTTATCTCTAATTAGATGCAAATATGAATATCTATTGGTATATTACGTAAATTCTGAAATTCTGTCTTAAGGACATTGTGTGAGACACAAGTCTTAGATGATTTTTTCTATTTTCCACCTTGTAATATTTCTAATAAATAATACTGCAAATGTATGTCTACACAGAAGTAGTTCATATCAACATAGAGTTAATTCATTTCTACACAGAACTAGCCTGAGTCTATTTCTGTGCAAAAGTAGTATACTTATCGACATAGAAGTAGTGTATATTTATACAGAAGTAGTTTATCTCAAGACAGACATATATATTCTTTAACGAACCTCAGATAGAATAATGCTTGTTTAGTTGTTTCTAGTTTTGTCTCTAATAGGTAGGGAGGATGGGTCCATGCATATTCTAAGGTAAATGCAGTAGGCAGCAAAGGCAACAAGATTGCCATTGAATATAAGATGGAATAATGAAGATGATTTCACATCCAAGACCCTGCTACCAGCAATTCTTGTCAATTATATTAAAGCCCAAAAGTTATTAATAGCCGCTAATTAAAGTATGAATTTTTTTAGTGGAAGGAAAGTTTCAAATTCAAGACACTTTATGAGAGATAAAGTTCCATATGCCATTAGGGCAGAAACCCTATCCAAAGTAAGAATCTTTTATTATAGGCATCTTTTATATCACTTTTTTCCCATGCATTGTTTTGTCTTCTTTATTTAAAATAGAGAAGGTATCAAAAAGTTAATCAAGATTCTTAATTTTTGTTTTTGTTTTAGATATGAATCAGTTGATAACTTGATGTATATAGAAAAGGAACTGGCTTTGTCATTTACCTTAGCAATTTCAAAGATCTGAAGCCTAGATGTTTCAAATTAACAAGCACGTTACTTTGTCATTTCTACATTGATTGCTAAAAATAATATTGAATTTAATAAAATATCAAAAGGCAAATGAATAATCCAATCTCACCTGTCAATCATGATAAGCATTGCCTGCCAGTGTCCATCGAAGATCGATGCCAGTCTCGCATTAAAGTCCAAGCAACGTTGAACTTTCTGCGATTACCTAAAACCCGTACCTGTAGCTCGCAAGTTTTTTCATCAATACTGCCACATTTATCTCCCCATTTGAAGGCCAAAAAGGCCAGTTTCCACTCTCGCCTTAGTTCCCAAATCACCCAATAGACCAAATTCTTATTGGCTTCAATGCCTGACTCGTCGACAGACGCCAGAGCTTCTGCTTCAGCAGGAAAATAGGCAGCTCGTTTGAGTGAATAAAGAACGTCTGTGTTGAGAGGGTCATGAATCTCCACTCTAGATCTGGTGAATGAGCTCAAATTGGTTTTTGATGTTTTGGGTGAAGGATTGTAATGTGACGTGGAGGAGACGGTGGATAAAGGACTGGAAGGGGTTTTGACAGGGTCTGAAATGCCGCGGAGGAAAAAAAAAAGATAAAGATAAAGATTGAATTCGCAGGAGGAGACGGGGAAAATGAGCACGTTATGTGACGGAGAAGAGGAAAACGAAAGTGATGCGGCCTTTCTGCTATGAGTCTACCAAAAACGGGACCTTGAAGTTTTTGGGGGCTATATTTTGAAACCACCTGTATATATACAGCCTTCCATAGCTTAAGAGCTGATTAAACTGTTCTTCAGCTTTAAAATTTAGCATCAGTTATAATATTAAGAAAAAAATTGAGAAGTCTGTATCATCATAACAGTATTTATCAATTTTGGGAGCCTATGAAAATACTCCAAATGATTTACAAATCACCGAAAACTGGGGTTAACCTTTCAGACTCGGTTCACATCCATCTCTATCAGTCAGTGATGGTATCCAATGCATGAACAGCGGCTAGAGATATTTTCTGGCAAGCGCACGAACTTTAGTATCGAAGTGTGACGATGTAATGCGAGAACCCGGCAAGTAGAGGGGATTGAGAAGAACCTGCAGATTGCCCAATGTAATTTATAAATCAATATTCTTACAACAAGGAACAATGAACTTCAATTTAAAATTGTTTTATTAATGAGTACCAAGGCAACAGGAAGCTCAAGAATTTCATTAACACACGGGGGCAATAACTAGTGTAGGGTTCATGTTACTGAAAGTTTGAAATTGGTGCTTCATGATATTAGACAACAATAAGAAAGAGAAAAAGAGAGCAAGCAGTATCAAGATTCTAATTCCAAGAAATCAGAACCCCAAATGGAGAAGTCCTCAAAAATTCACAGCTGACGAGAGGATGTCCATGTTGCCTTTAAAACATAAAACAATCTGAAAATTGCAAGGTAACTTAAACCAGTCTCAAAAATCACATCATATTAGGCACAAATGCGTAAGACAGGTGGAACTGGAAACTATTCCATTCAAAGCCAATTTTGACAAGTTACAGGTTGTAGGATCACTTTTGAAGTTAAAATGACTCGAATCTGAGTTGATTCAAGAAAGAACTGTAGTAGTGGGTAATGAAATTTCCTGACTGCAGAATATCTTAGCTTAATCTAATAGCAAACATGCAAAAAAACATCAAACAAATGCGAAAATTATTCCTGCCAGTGCCAGAAACATACATGCATGCACAGGACATCAAATTTTTCGCTCACACTTTTTCAGTTAAGAAAACATAAAACGCATAGAAGGGGAAAGAAGAATCACAAAGAATCCATAATTATTGAAAGCTTTGAGACAATGAGTTTGACACAACGGTCAATATATAAACTAAAAAGAAAAGGTTGCATGTAAATGTTCATATCAATTTTGCCTTCTTTATTGGCCGGTCAAGAGAAAGGAGAAAGAAAATTACCTTTATATAAAGCTCATGAACCTCCTGAAAAAAGCTCTTGATTCCATCATCATTGTGAGGGTTGTGAAGTAGCATAAATCTTGTATGTGTGAGAAGTCAAAGAAAAAAATCAAAGAAGACTGTTTTTGCTAATAGAAAACCATAACTAAGACAGTTGCATGCCTTGAACAGCTCAGGGACAAGATAGAAATTGCAACACGAGAAATCATACGACTTCATTATCATGCTATCTAACAACTCCTTCATGGTGAAAGTGGTACTCACTGTCAACTGAACCCAGAATGCGTAAGACACAAAATTGCAAAATAATACCGTATAATGGTGGAGAATGTATGGGAATGACATACTCAACCTGGAGAAGAATACATGATTTGTTGATATCTTTCTAATGCAGCATGCTGTAATTGACAAAAGGTGAGCAAAAGGAAAAAGTATTGAATGGTGCACTTTTTGTCAAAAGAGAAACGAGGATAACCAAAAACATCTCAAGTCAATTGCCGGAGGAATTGCTTTATTAGAGAACAGAAGTCCAAAGGATATGACCAGCTGTAACATAAACTGATACCACAAGATCATTAAACTTGTCAATTCCTTTCAAGAACCTGTGACAAAGACATGATAGAGACAATTGTAAACAGGAGTTACAATATACAGAAAAAATAAAGAATATGCACACGGGGAATAATCATAAACACTGCTGTAGTTTAATGCATTTTCTGCTATAGAGCTTACATGGCACTAGCGGTCCATGCCAGATCCTGAACAATATCCAAAGCCGCATGTAATATTAACTGATGCAGCTGAGTAGCATCTTCTCTCTATTACCAGGTAATGAAGTAAAATATGAGTGTTATTCAAGACCAAAAAAGTATTATTAGACAGCATAATATATAAAACTGGAAGAAAAACAACATAGGGCTCTTTTGGCATTGCATTTGGAAAAAGTGTTTTTCGAAAAAAAATTTGTATTTTTAATTTTGAAAACTGTTTTTGGATAGAAGCAGGTAAATAGATATTTTTTCCAAAAGCAGATTTGAGAAAAAAAGTATATAAAAAATTAAAAAATCAGTCAATTATATATAAAAAATTCAAAACCTATTTTTGGAACATTCAATAGCAATCCTAAACAACCCATAGTGAATACAGGACGCAGATGAGAAGAAAACAGCTCAATCATGAATAAGCAAAGACACATATAGTTTCATATGTATAATATTCAAACGAAAAGCATATATAAATGGCAATTTCTTTGCTATTTCTTTCATAGCTTTTCCACTAGATGCTCCTTATGTAGCATTGGCAAGGCACTTTCAAGGCAACAATAGCTAGTTTGCAAGTTAGAACTGATGCAGAACACTGCAATATGTCTAAGATCCGACCACTAATGCAAAAATGCTAAGTTTTACAACCAACTGATTTCAAAACAAAACTAAAACCAAATGAACTTCTGAACGTTAGTCCTGATGCAACCCTATGAGCCTCATTCCCCAGATTTCTAGGCGAAAGAATTCACAGCTGCATTATCGACTAGACTTTAGATTGTTTAATAAATCAAAGTGAAATGCAGATCAAACTGTTAAACTACCTATAGAGAATGCTAAAGCTGATAACTTGTTCTGGATAGCAAATCAGTAAAATGCTTGAGATTTCATCAGTCCTATTCAATCTCATCTGCTGCTTTACAGTTACAACACAATTTCCCAGATACCACTTTACCATTAGCAATCAAAATAGAAATAAATGAAAAATTACCATTTTCTTCCCCAATTCACAAACACAGAGTGCACCATTTTAAGGATCACAAAACTCCATAACAATTTCGGAATTCGAATTTCAAATCAAAGAGGCGAGTTAACAATAGAAAAAGTAGAAAAAAATTAAGAAAATCAACGTACTTTATTGGCAGATCCAACTTCAGCTTCATATATAGGAATGTCATTCCTGCTAACAATGATAAAACAGGCAGTGGTTGCCATTCTTGAACTACGAAAGATACAATTCAAATTTCAATGCACACATCGGGGGAGACATGAGGAAAAGATAACAAACTTAAAGCAAGAAACACCTCAATGATGCAGATGGCTTGGTTGCTCGCAGCCTCCTCCACTCTGCAACCGAAACGACTTCAACAACAGAATCAAATCTCCACTTCTTCGGTCGTTTTGCCTATGAATTTTTTTTTTCTTTTTCTCTGTAAGCTTTGAGGCTGGTGATGGGCCTGGTTCTGTAATAGCAGGCCCAAAATTGAGAAGCCAACGGACAGTAGTAGCCCAATTTCAGCACCGCCTCAATACACTGCCGGAGCAACGAAACCTAGCTAATTGGGCAAGGACGACGAGAGGAGTGAAGAAAAATAAAACATGGGTAGTGAAGGCAATCGCAATAGCAACGGCAAAGGAGGAGGATTCAGGTCAAAAATGGAGCACTTTTTTTATAGTGGAGATAAGAAGCATGTTATGGCTGGCATCGCAGTCATCAGCGTGATCTTTGGCGTCCCATGGTTCCTTATGAACAGAGGTTCTTTATTTTCTTACACTACTATTTTTTCTATTAAGTCTTTGATTTTATGTTTTCAGCTTATATGAGTTCATCGATTACTGCTGTTCTTATTAGCTTGTTTGGCTGTTAAGAAAACGTTGTCAAATGTAAGAAAAATTTTTAACCTTTCCTTCTCTTGGATCTTGAGGGTGTAGAACCCCTGTTGAACTGTCCTTAAAGGAGTTGGAAAGATTTGAACAACTTTGTGCTGGTTTTTCTTTTTGGATTTTCCTTTTAGTTTTTTTCTATTACCGAAGTGAGGTTTGATTTTATGCGGAGAAACATAAAGAAATGTGTCATTACAATGTGAAATGTTGATCCTGAAAGCATTCTTGTGTGGATATATGGGTTAGTTCACATTAGAGAGAAGGGAGGAGGGTTGGCTATAGTTTGAATAAGCACAAAATAACATAGCTGATTTAGGTACTTATTTGGACTTGAAATGGAGGATGCATGTTTCAGATTTGTAAGACAACATAATTAGATGTGTGTTGGTTCATGATATGAGAGTTAAAAATAAAAGAAAAGAAGGAAGGAAAGAGTAAGGAAGAAAGAGAAGAAGAAAAAAATGATATGTCCTTTCTGCTTCTTGAGCAAAAGGCAATCATACCAATAGAGAGCATCAGTTGTTCAAGCCCTTTAATTTGTTTATAGAAATGTTTGGAAGCAGTACTTGTCATTGACAATTAAGGATATCTATTTTGATAAGTTTATAACTAATAAGTTTCTTGGTAGAGAATGGTGTATCAGTTAAACTCCTTTTATGTGTATGGGAAACGGGAAATGGATGAGCAAAAATGATTGTACAACTGTGCCGTAGCATTTTTAGTTAGTCAGACGCAATGTGCAAGTAATTCTTAATGCATTATGCCCTTGATGATTCAGTAGCAATGTTACAAAGTTCGACTAAAGACTTCCTTGTTAAGAAGCTTTAATTGTATCAGAAATTTGGTAATCTTGAAAGATTATTCTTGTGTTAGTATTTCTCTGCTTGACATTGGATAGCCTTGAGTGGACATTGTTAGTCCATGATCATTGGAAAACTTGGGTTATACATCTGCATTTCAATTTACGCTTTCAGTGTGTTGTTTTGCTAGTGTTTAAAGGTGTACTTATGTTTCTCTTAAGCACCCGTATCTAACAACTTTCCCCCTTGTAGGAGCAAAGCATCGGTCCCATCAAGATTATTTGGAGAAAGCTGATAAAGCACGGAGTGAAAGACTCTCCTCAGGTTCTGCCTCTGCAAGGTGATGCTTTCAAACTTGAACAGACCAGTTTCCAGGAGCATTTTTAACAGTTGAAAGGTATAAAAGCTCTTGGTTATCATGCACTCTTCCCCTCACCTTTTGATTGCCGGTACGTTTTTACAAGTCCAGTTCCATTTTGTTTATAGATACATTTTGAATTTAATAATGAGATCAAAACTTGAGATATTTGGAAGAGATTGGAATTCTAGACAGAAGTCCTACCATCGGAATATTTTTGTTCTTACAATTTGTAGTGTACAAATATACATTGGCTGGATGGAAATAAGTTAGGCTTGTACCTCATTTTTCTTGATGATCTAGCTATCACACTTAATTCTCTCGATTTTGGATGGATATCCTTGCACTGTATCCATATTCTGGTTTACATTCTCTCTTTTTTTTTTCCAATTTTTCCTGTTGATGTTGAAGATGTGATCTGAACAGGTGCTTCCTTTCCGCATAAGCTTGCCAATTGCCATGAATAGGAGAGTTTGGACTCTTAAAAGTTAAAACTATTTGCCTTAAATATTATTTTTAGCATAAGAGAAAATGGAGAAGTTTGTAATGTCTAATACAATCTGATAATGATATAGGGTATTGAAAACTGTTAAAAAATGAAAACGTGGAACTGTTGCCTACCTCATTTTCTTCAGTCTTATACTCATTTCTATTTTAGCAAGTTGGTTTTTATTTTCACACATTAAGAAAATTTTAATCAAGAAAATGAAATTAATTTGATTAGAATTATAATTCTAATATGTATTTACATTAATTATGGACATTATTAGATAACTAAGAATTGATCTTAAAAATCTACATTTAACCAGACACATCAAACATGAAAATTAAGAAAAAAAATGTAAATTTTTTGGAACAGATATAATAAAGAGTGAATTTATCCTTTTTTAAATGAAGGATTAATTATAAATAGGAGGAAGCAGGGACTAAATTTCTATTAATCCCAGTGGCTTCTTAACAAATGCAGCCTGAGCCTGCAATACTGATTCTTGAATCCTGGTTTGGAGAAAGACAGAGACCACGCCATGAGCAACTTTTAATTTTTAACAATTTCGGCTTGTGATTAGCGATTTCTAGAAGATATATATATATATATATATATATATATATAGACTAGCAATTTCATACTTAGATCTACAACGGCATAAGCCTTCTGTACTTGAAGAACCATACAAATGCACAAAATATGGTGACACCAGCTACTCCTGTAATAGCGAGGACCCATTTAAATGCACTAGGGTCCTCGAACAATGGTATTGAGAAGTTCATGCCAAAGATACCTGCTACCACTCCATATATAGCAACAACAAATGTTGCTGTCGTGAGTAGAAGCTCAAATTGGATAAGTTGGTTTCGAACATTATCCTACAATATGAGAAAAAATATATCAACATACGTTAAAATATGCATCAATGCAACCTGTTTTTATATTGAAGAATCAGGCGATCAGGCAGAGAGAAAATAACGATTCATCCATAGGATCAATCATTAGAAAGCAGCAGAGCTAACTATTCAACTTCAACTGGCGCATTTATAGCTATCTTGCATTGGCATGTTAAGAAGTAACCTTGCATTTGCTATTTTTGTCATTTCTTCTGCTCATCAATGTTGCTAACAGTGTATACTGCTGAATCTAGATAATTTAGAAAATACACTTTTTGGGGTTTTCATAAACTCAAGTGGAAACGGAAGTTCCCATTAACTGAGATATAGACATGACCTATGTATTAAGGAGACTGAAGGAGGAAAAGGGAAACTTACCAACTGAATATTGATGAAATCTTCTGTGTCATCAATGTACTCCTTCAACTGAAACAAGTACACAAGAGATAAATTAATTGCTTCCACCCCACATAAGAAATGACAAATTGGAACTAAATGATAATAGCTGTTGCTTTACCGACGTCAACTTGTTTAGGGTGCTATCTATGACAACAAAATATGCTTCCAGCAACATTTCCAACTGCTCTATGCTCTCTGCAGCACTTTCTGAACTCCTCATGCTCTCATGCCTACTCCTAGCAGTACTCAAGCTTTTCTCAAGCCTTCGGGATTCTGGGGGTGAATAAACAGGAGAAACTGGAGCAGAAACAGAGATTCCACCATCATTTGATCTAAATCCCATCAAAGACTGTTCACCATAGAATGATGACTCCATCCGCTTTTTCTTTTCAGTTAGATACATTTCAGCCATATCTCCATCGTCATCCATGAGCTGTTCTATCTCATCCCTAACCTAGAGAATCCAAGTTTAAATAGGCATAAGAGTGAGTGCAAAAGGTATTAACTTAACATTAGTTGCAGGAAAAGACAACCAAAAAAATCGTGAAATACGCACACCTTCTGAACTCTACGGGTCAAGGCAACAAGTCTGCTTTTCAATCGGCGCGCTCGTTCCAAGTTCAATGTACTGATTTTTGAGGTCAGTTCATCCAGTAATGGGTATGCTTCAATTTCTAATTCTGCTGCCTTTGGAAATTGCCAGATTTCAGTGACCACAAACTTGCTCAAGTTACAAATTTAACCAGAAAAAATTGTTATAGAAACATACCATGATATATCAATATAGACAGCTAAAAATAATTGATCATCCATCTATTACAGATGAAACAGGAAAAACTGTTGAAAAAGCCATCAAGAGGTATATTTATTTAAAATAAATGAAGATGCAAAGCATGATTATGAAAGCAAATTTCAATTGCATAAACTTTTTCTGTTAAACAGGATCTGTTGAACTCCAAATTATAGGAAATGGTTATGAAACTTACAGTACCATTAAACGACTAACTATATAAAATATTCAATTGACATATAACAGAAACAAAACTTAACTGTAGCCATACTATGGTCATTAATTGTGTTATAAATTAGACTTCACCAACACATTTAGGGGCAAATTAATATATAGTCCAAAAAAGTTATCAGACTAAAAGTTCTAGGTAGGTGCACCACTGAAAAATATAGCCACGTCCTTGTGTCCCAAGATGTGCAGGTTATATAAATTTGTTACACAGGCATGCAGCCCTAAAAGTCACTGCTCTGTTTAGCCTACGAGATGTACATATAGCCCAAGCATCAATGAGGTTCAAAAAGGCTAGAAAGACAAGCAAGACAAACCCACTGGCATCTATATGAAGCCACTTTTAAATTCATACTAATCATGGCTGCATCTTTTGCTCGCTAATAACAAATAAATCAAGAAAAAAGCCATCATCTATACAAAAATTTCACGGGGGTTGCACCATATCTTTTGGTTCTTGAAATTCAAATGTAAACCAAGAGTAAGACCATCCATTCAAATTAAGCATCCATAGGTTGAGTATTTATTCACCTGTGAATCAAGAAATGTACAGGCAGCTTCCAGAGCAACTTCGAGAGCCTTAAACTCAAAGGGCAAATAATCAGGGGATTGGTTCCCAAATACATTATCAAAATTTCTACTTCTCCTTCTATTGAAGTCAGCACCTTCAGACTGCCAAACCTCGTTTACTCCAGTTGTTGTCAATCGCCGTTGTAGTTCCACCACATACTGCAACACATAACTGTCGAGAGAATTTAAGAGCAGAACCTCATCAGCTGTAATAATGCATCGAATCTGCTCCAAATTTACAACTATAGCCTTCTCTCTACCAAGAATCATTGAGGGGTAAACAAACAGAGGATCAAGCAAGCGTAAATCACGAGCAGGCAGATCACAACGCCGCATCATTGTGAACTTGTCAACCTCAATAACCTGGGAGTTCCCAGACAAATCAACACAAATCCAAGACCTTAGTCCTTGGCCACGCTTCTTTAAACCTGAAACATCCACGCCTTGAAAAGATAGCCGCCCAGATGCAGATGCTCTATAAGAAGCATCTCTAAGATTTATAGCTGATGCTGGTTTTGGTGGAAGCAGGCGCTCTTTGAGATCCGCCATAAATAAGAAGCCTTAGCTGCTGGTAAAGATGATGCAATTAAGAATATGAGCATAATCATTACAATATTTCTTTTGATTCTCATTTTTTAAACTATAGGGTGCAAAAACAATTCATCCATCAGTAAGGCCTCCTGTTTAAAGCCACGTCCTAATGTACAGAAGAGCAGAGCACAGTAGTAATTCTGAAGCAATGAAGTATACAAACTGCTTGTCCAACCTTAACATTATTGGAATACAGAGTGACACAAAATCGTCCCAAATTAAGCAAAAAAGATGATTTCCCAATTCACAGAAATCAAAACACACCGAAGTTATCAACTTCGCAGCAAAATGTTTAAAAAGAAAAACCAACAAAGAAAATTAGATATAGTTTACCTCCAATTGCAGCAACGCCGAAATCAGGGGCAGTGCCCTCCCTATATGAAGAAGGAAAAGGAGAATTGAATAACACCAACGACAAATGGCTAACAGTGATTTTTTTTTTCGAAGTAATTAATGAAAAACTATTAGTCAAAAGGAAATTAAAAGAAGAAAAACCCTAGACTTGTGAGGACCAGAAAAACTCTCTGGGAATGATAGGGACAGATGCAAAGAGAAGAAGAGAATTGACGCATAGAAATCTTCTCTGTCATTGGCACAAACAAGAAGAATATTATTGAAGAATCAGTCAGAAGATTCAGAACAAAGATTATTAAATTATTCGAATAATGTTTAATTAAAAATAAACAGCGGAAACTGAGGGGTTTTTTTTTAAAGAAAAAATTGATCTTGTTTATTCGTATGGGTTTTGTTGTTTATACATCAAGATGGAAAAACAAAAAGTACGGAATCTTGAAAGAGGAAGGCGTCAGAGTCAGACTAACACAGATTTGTGGTTTTACAGTGCAGTAATATTTTTCCAAATTTGAGGCTCACAGATTAATTTGCGGAAATAGTGTTTTGCTGTGTTTAGTGATAGTGATTAACAAAGCATATTCTAACTTTGTTATGCTTTCTTTGTTTTTTCATTAAAAAAAAAAAAGAATATTATGAATTGGAATTATTCTACTCTTGAGCTAATAAGAGAATAGGAAAAATATTACCTTTTGAGATTTAATGTAATATTAAAAAATAATACTATTTATTTTTTCTATTTTATCTTCGTTAAATTATGTAATTTTTTTATTAAATTTTAAAATATTTATGATTGGTTAGATAAGATATTTTATTTCACGCAAGTATTACTAGTACAATATATCAAACTTTAGAATATTAGTATAATATATCAAAACTTTCAAAAGATAAATAGTAATGTTATTTTTATCATTTCAATACAATATAATATTTTTCTAACAAAAAATTTAACGAAATGACGTATTAGTATAATATGATAAAATAGAAAAAACAAATTGTATAATTTATAAATCTCAGAAGATACGGGTACAATATATCAAATATGAGACAATAAATAATAATTTTACCAAAGAAAATTATAAGAAATAAATAGAACTAATTAATTAATTTAAACATAAATGTTAAGAATATAATCTAATTCTTGTTTTTTTTCCTTTTCTTTTTAATACATTGCATCTCATCAAATTTTGCCCATAATTGAAATTATGGTATTGTCTTTCTACTAAAGAGTTGGGCTTTATGCTCTCAAGAGCTGAAATGAGAGAGTAAGATCCATCAAAATTCTTGAAATCGTGGAGTCTGATTAATGATTATGGACCTAAATATGCTTTTCCCCAAAAAAAAAAAAAATTATTTTTTTGGTAAAGCAAAACACGAAGTTTTAGTGAGTTTAGATTTGGCTTATTGATGACAAAGTTAAAGTTCAACTAAATAATGCTGTGCCTGAAAAACAACCAGAATTAGTATTCTTGATTTACTCAGCTAAGAGCCATCTCATCACCTCATTGCAAAAGGACGCAGTTGCCACAGGGGTGTTTACGGATCAAATTGGTTGGTTAAATTTTTGTTATGAATCCAACTTAACTCATTAAAATAAGGGAAATGGATATATGTACTCAGTTAAAAATTATCAAAACTATATTTTAAAGAAATCAAAATACTTAATTTATTCTTTAAGATATACTTATCATTTAGTGTTAATCTTATCTAATAAGAAACTCATTTTGGAAAAAATAAATTTTCATATTGATTGCAATATTTAATATTAGAATTCTTAATTGTCATAATCACTTTCAATCACTCGTTTTTTATGCAACTTCCTTCAAGTTTAAATAGAGCAAAGTTTAAAATAATTATATTGGAAATCTCCATAAAGTCAATTATATAAAAAAAAAGTCTGCGCAAAATTAAAAAAAATACCATATAAACCATTTTTTTTAGTATAATTATTTTATATGTAATATTTGTCCTAAAATTTTAACTTAACAATTTGTTTTCAATAAAAAAATAGTTTGTATATATAAAATATATGCAACAAGTATGTAGAGATATATATATAGATTTTATGTGTAACAAGTATATGAATTTTATATGTAACATATATGTGAATTTTATATTTAATAATTATAATTGCATATATTTCACATATACAAATTATTTTTACATGTAACAAATATACGAATTGTATATGTAACATATATGTGAAAATCTTAACTTAATCCTAATAATTAGTTTTAAAAAATTAAAAAAAACAGTGAAATAAAATATATATGTGAAATATATGCAACAAATGTGTAGAGATATATGTGGATTTTATATGCAACATATATGGGAGAATTTAACTTAATTAATTTAAAAAATAAAAATATTAATTCAATGTTTTTTTTTTTAATTTCAATTCAATTCTCAATCCATAAAAAGTGGTGGTAGAAGAAAATCTAATTAAATAGAGTTTAATTACAATAAAAAAAATTATCATATATTTTTTTTAAAACAAAAGTATAAAAGTGCAAAATATAAAACGAGTGTAAAAAAGTCTTTTGTATAAAATATGGAGTCTCTGGTGTACTTTCCACAAGTATAATTGGATTGGTTTTGCAATTGTTAATCCAACAACTTATTTTAAAGATCTTATTTCTAATAATTGCACTCTAACACCAAATTTCACATATATTTTTTCTACTAATTTTAAATTTATTTAGAAACTGAATTTTATTTTATCAATTTGGAACTCTAAACAGAGAAATTATATTATAAAACTTTATTCACAGACTTGTCTTAACATGTTTTACATCTCGGTGTACTCGACTCACAACTCGCTCGCTGGACGAAAAATTATACTTTTACAATTTTGCTCTTTTTATTAGTCGCATTCAATAATTTAGTATTACAAGTTTGTATACTAATTATTTACTTTTTTTGAATCTGTAATTAGACTCTGATTGCATTGATACTGTTTCAATCACAATACGCTCAATTTCCGGTTGTCTTGACTTATTTGATTTTAATTCATATGTATCAAATGTTGTCCCACATATGTATATGTAATAATTTAAACGAATAATTATTTTTTTTTTAAAATTTATTGAAAACTTCAAAAATTAATTTTTTTAAGTAAAAAGGGTAATAAATATATATTAACTATAAAATAATATAATTTATTTTTAATAATAAAAAATTTAGAAAAAAATAATATTGAAAATTTTTATGTAAACATATTAAAAATGGCTAAAGTGATTTTTCTAAAAATTTTATAACAAATTTAATAAAAATTTTGAGGAAAAAAAGTAAAAAAAAAAATAAGTTTTTTTTTAAGTTATGTATGAATTTAAATGGGTACCCATTATTTTTAATTTCATTACTTTCTATCAAATTATTATTTTAATGTCGATAATTCTGGTAGAAATATATTTAAATGTTTAATCTGGAAATCAATTTCATAATAATAATAATCATGTATTGAAAAAGCAGAATATAAAACGAGTTGAATTATATTATAAAAGTAAGTAAAACAAAATGGTCTAATAGTTTATATAAAGTAAATAAAGTGATAAGATGATTTTAAACGATTTGGTGAATAATTTGGTAAATTTAACAAATACCAAACCAACCCTCAAAAAATATTAACACATAATTATTCAACCCAACTTAAATCAATACCATTTGAATACTAGTTTTTTTTTTAATATGGATCGGATTGGGTTGCGTGGATGAATTGGAATAGATATCCATGTAGTTGCTGATAATTTTCTGCAGTACAGCTTTAGATAATTATCTTCTGCAGCCAAACATCCATACCCATGCTATTTAATTTCATTCTTGAAGTCATTCTCTCTAAAATCTGAAATTTGTTTCCTCAATAGCTGTACTAATGGCAGAGAGGCACATTACTTAATGTAAAGAAATTTGAAAGTAATATGCAGAAAAAAAAAAGACTAAATTATTTTGACACTCCTCCTTGCTAGTTTTTAATCCAATGAAGTGATTGATTAATGGGGAAATTAATACCAGAGGCTCAGAAGACTGCATCTGCCTTGTCTTTCCCAATAGCCAATATTCAATTTGCTGAACTAGCAAAACAACAATATTTCATTGCTGTGCCACATGCATATGTCCCAAATCACAACCAGGCAATCCTGGTGAACTTGTGATTCTAGATATATTAAGCAAGATTGCTGTGTTTATAATAATAATAATGGATTATGAATTGCCTACGCAAAAACAATAACCTAGTAATAAATTCTCTCTGGTCTTTGTTGCCATTATCATTTACATAAACACTAATTTCACTACCAAAATGATTTTCCCAAATAATGGAGAGAAATGATCAATTAATTCTTACAAATTTCAGGGTAGGCACAATCTGCTGCATGAAGCTGCCCATCTGCATCTCTTCAGATCAAATTCAAAGCCAAAAGTTCAGTTTTCTTCATCCTTACTGCAGATTTTACCAGCCATGTCCTTCAAATTTTGGCTAGTAATCACTATTTTTGCTAAACTACTTTGACTCCAGGTTTTGCAAAGTCGAGAAAATCATTGAACATCCCACTATTACTCTTTTCTATATCATCTGACCAACAAGAGGAAGGATAACCCTCTTCAGATGTATAGCTCCAATCTTCGGAACAGCTTGAATCACAAAACTCATCATTGGTATTGGACAATGTTGCACACAAATTCACCCACCACTCATCCGAGATCTCCCCAGTTTCACTAGTGTTTGCATCCTCTAATCCTGATAGAAAAGGGTGAATCAATAGCATCTCAGCAGTGAATCTAAACATAGGCTTTCTCGCTAAACACCCTTTCAAGAAATCCTTTCCATCCTTTGAAATATCACCAGGAATTTTAGGCAATTCTTTACCAATCTTCTTAAAAATTTCATCAGTCTCCAAATCAGGTTTCGTGTCCCAAACCTTCTTCCCTGTCAACATCTCGAAAACAATGCATCCAAGTGCCCAAATATCACAGGGGGGTTCTTGGATATGATCGATTACAGTCTCTGGTGCCATGTACAGAACAGTCCCTCCAAAGAAATTAAGATCGAACTTCATCTTCTTACTTTTCAGATATTTCTTGGCCAACCCAAAATCCCCTATCTTGGGCACGAAGTTACAGAGAGAATCCCCATTCTTAGCAGCCACAAGTAACACATTCTCAGGCTTCAAATCACTATGCACATAACCATGTCTATGAATATGATCAATTCCCTTGAGAATACATCTTGTATATCTCCTCACATCTGATTCAGGCAATCCACAACCACCCGCTTGCTTGATCAGACCGGCTAGGGTTCCTCCAGAAGCATATTCCAATAACACATTGTACACCATCTCCCCATTCTTCTTGGTAGTGGTTTCTTCACCATAACACTCAATAATATAACGACAGCCGTGAAGATGGTCCAGTACCTCTTTCTCCTTCTGAAGTGAACTTGATGCAGAAACCTCCGCTGATTTGATTGCCATAACCTGAGGAAAAATTCTATTTTTTGATTTGGGATTCTTCAAATTCGCCATATAAACAGACCCGAATCCTCCTTTTCCAATCAACGGCCCTCTCAGCCACGCTACTCCATGATTATGCAAGCAGTCTTCTCCCCCTTCTTCGTTTAATTGCTCAGAATCAAACTTTCGCTTCATCTCCTACAATTTGTGACCTAAAGAAACTAAATCTAAGGTTAGAAGAACCAATGCCGCAAAATTGCAGAAGGGTTTTGTGAAATTTCTATACTCTCTCTTCGGAAGCATGTTTGGTTTCCCAACTGTGCAAGGAAAGGAATACTTTGCAACGAAACTACTTGGCAACTGAGTTGTAAAATAGAACCCGCGTTTTTGTATATTTATTTAACATAATATCAATTAAATTTCTATAAGAAATAATAGAATTTTCTAAACTAAGTTTTTTAAACATTGTGAAAGTAAAATTTTAAAATTACATACAATTGTTATTGTAAATTATAAAGATGTCTTTTATTTCAATTGAAGTTCAGATGATGTTATTAACACCAAAAAATTTACAATGCAATTCCATATTGAATAATGGCAGTATCTATCTAAACTAAAAGTTTATATTTCAAAAATTATAATATACACTTTGCTTTTCAATTCAGTATTCAATAATATGGAATGAGAACTTCCCATACGGAAGTGAATTCTATATCGTGCAAGCAAGGCATTGGATATCACAGCCAAATTTGAAGAGTTAGTCTATCACAGAAGCTGGGAGCCTGATGCTGGTCCAACTTTTGAATTATCAATTTGGAGGCTAGTTCGATTGTTGAATATATCGGTCCCGCACCTTCTGTGTTTAGGATGTTTGACACCTACATATTCTAATTTCAAATTTATGTTTAAAAAGATTTTTTTAAAATTCGACCCTATTAGTACAATTTTTACGAAATTAAAATAGATACATACCCAAAATTTATGTACTCTAGAGACTATTGAGGTTGTACTGAAAGTTACATTAAGTAGAAAAAAATTTTATTGGTGGTACTTGTTCATGTGAAGATAAGATACACGAGAAAAACCACATTAATTATATACAAAGAAGAACCACAACCCTTTTTTTGTCTTTAATGTGGATGGGTTCAACTCTACAATTAATTTACATATTTATAATTATTTTTGTTATCTCAAATGTATGGATTAATATGGGATGAATAATCGCGAATTCCAGCTCCTTCCCATCCCATCCACTCCTCCCACATGTCCCAGTCTGCGTCATCCATTCCTCTCATTGGCTCATCTATCCCTTCATCAGACGGCTCATATGACTTGAACATTTGTGATTCATCTGAATCTCCCCTCAAGCTACTCATCACAATCTGCATTTGCAACCCCCATGGAACAAACCCAAGATCATTCATTAGATTATAAAGGTTCAACCAGTAAACCAAGATGTAACTCTTGCCTTACACCTTCAATTCATGATTCAACCACAAAAAAAATTTTTTTGATACAATTTATTTTTTGTGATAGGAATAACTGCATACTAGAATTAATTGGGTTTTTTAATGACTAGAGGTGACAGGTTCTAGACCTGAAAGGGCAACAGCAAAATCACTGAGGCAACAATTGATAGATATTATAAGAAAACTGGGGCAAGCTTGACGCCCATGTCATATAGTGATAAAGAATCCAAGATCAAATTTTTATCCTCTTCATGTGAAGAACTCCATGATAGAGAATGGGGTCCCCATCAAATTGATTGGCCTTCATCTTTTGCAAAAACAAATGACGATCCTATATACAAAATTGTTGTGATCACTGCTCAGAACTACCAATCACATCTTAAAATGGTGAATTAGATGAGGTTATCAGCAAACTTATCCTCCCTTGTATTCTAAAGGAGTGTTTGGAATTACTTCTAAAGACATATTTTGAATTTTTTTATTTAATTCATTAATTTTTTTAATTTTTTATAATTTTTTTTTTTCAATTGCTTGTTGCCTAAACAGTTTTCAACTATAAAAAGTAAAAATACAAATTTTTTCGAAAAGCGCTTTTTCCCAAAGGGAGCTTAAATTTTATTTCTAATCTGATACACTTTTCTCACTACACACTTCCAAGTTATATAACCATACTTCATCAAGCAAGAACTTAATTAACGTCCCATATTGAAGTTACATGCAATCAATTCCATCAATAATTGAGTACTATCATCAAAATTGATGGTGTGGGGTTCCTCTTCGTGTTATATACTTAGTCCTATGATAAAATTAAATGTTAAATTTCGAATTTCTTGGCCAGAAAATAATAGACAGCATAAATTTAAAAAGTGAAAAAATAAAAAAGCAATCTTGCGAATAAAAACAAGAAAAAAAAAAAGAAAAAGGATAGCAGAGAGTGAGGGCGAGGATTGCTTCTTACATCATAGGCTTCATTAATCTGACTAAACTGCACTTTGCAATTGCTTCCTCTGCATATATCAGGATGGTACTGCAAAAAACCCAAAAAAAAAAATCAATTATTAAGAACCAGAAACCCCTCCAAGAAAAATCAGACCAGATTTTTTATGAAAAAAAAATAAATAAATAAAGAACAAAAGTACCTGCAAAGCGAGCTGCCTAAAGGCTTTCTTGACCTCAGATTCAGAGGCACCAGGGTGGATCCTGAGGGTCTTATAAGGATCCATCACATAAGAAGATGGAGAAGAATAAGAAGAAGTACAGAAAAATTTGACTCTATCTTTCACCATATTATTCTTTTTTTTCCTGTTCTTGATCTGGAACCAAGAAGACGAAGAACCAGCACAACCATTGCCTCCAATCATACCAACAGAAGCAGTCGCCATAACAACCCAATCGAAGAATAACCCACAAACAAAATCTAATTCTTAATAAGCAATCTCCTTTAGGGCGTGAAAAGAAACCGTGGGCGAAGGCAGAAACAGGAGAAACAGGAAGTTGGTATATAATAGGGGAAATGGCGAAGAATTACAAAAATTTATAGACAGAGAAAACAGAAAAAGGAAAAAGGTTTTTCATATTGTGCGGTCAGATGTAGCAGTAGGATCGGTGCTTATCCAAAAGAGTCCGTACGTTTTCTTCTGTGGTACGTGTCATTTTTTTTTGAGAAATCGCGAAAGACAGAGAAAAGGAAACAGTGCTGTGTTTATCCTGGTTGGTCCTAGTCAGCTTTAGCCTAAACGACTTTTCTTTTGGATTTTCTTTTTTCCAATTATCCATAAAATAAAAATTGTTTTGAGAATATACCACTTTAAATTGGGAATTTTATACTTTTGCCACATATCTTTTTGGTTTTGCATTTTTTTTTAAATAAATATTTTAATTTTGGAGCTCAATAAAAAAATTAAAAGATAAATAAATCAATAAATTAAGTTTAACAGCTAATATATATATAATCAAAGAAAGTTAAAAAAGTTATTAGAAGTACAAGTCTTCAAATTTTTTTTATTCTTTTTTTCTCGAGCAACTTATCTTTTTTAAGTAAAAAATGGTAATTTTTTATTATTATTGACATGAAGTCAACTTTATACATCTTTTTAATCTATTTATTTTTAAAATAAATAGTTATTTTATATATATCTAAATTTTTATTTTTTAATTTATTTTTTGTAATTTTGTCGTCTTGTTGGGTTTTTTAGTTTTATTATCTTATTACGATTTATTTCCGCCGTCTTATTGCGACATTATCGTGTGTATGTGATTCAGACAGGTGAAAAATATTTGATCTAATAGAGATCAAATCAGATTATAGTCATTAATATATTGCAGAACTAAAATAATAGGTATTTTAGTCACTATAATATTATCAAATTTATAGACATTAAACCAATTTACTATACTATTAATTTGAATACTGTAAATTTTTTTATTATTTTATTATCTACAATTTTTAACCAATTTATATTTATTTCTATGAATAGATTATTATAATTTGAATCTTTCTTTGTCAAAAAAGAAGTACAGGACTTCAGTAAACTAAAAATTCAATTAAGAAATTCAGAGGATAAGTTTAGAGACCAAACATACATTTAAAAAAAAAAAAACATGAATGCGGTGGTAGATGTGCATTACAATCAAAAGAAAAAAATACAAAGAAACAAGAGTTAAAGCCAGAAAAGTACAAATACAAGGAGCATAATAATAATAATAATAATAATGACGTGTCATGATTAGACGGGGGCTTTAAGGATAAAAATCTGTTCGGAAATTAAGGAAGAGAACTATAAAATGGATCGGAGCATCTCTTATCCAAAATATCAAAATTGTATTATTTTTATACAAAAATAGTATTGTTTCACTAAATTTTTTTTACAATCTATTACAGTAAAAAGAATATTTTTGGATATTTTTTTTACTCCATAAATCAAAAATATGAAAATAAATAAAAAATTATAAATAAAATGATGTGTAAATAATATAACGCTATTTTCTAGTATTTTACTGAAATACTGTTATTTTTTAGTGTAAAAAATGGCATTAATTAGAATAAAAGAATATCATCATTTTTATCTTTATATGTGATTTTTATGTCAAAATAATATGCATTGGAGATGGTCTTATAGAAACATATTGAAAGACTAAAAGTGGATAATATCGACGTTACCTCATTAGAAATGATCTTAATCATGGCTGTAAAAACTTGATCAGACCAGCCCCGGCCAATTTAACCTAAAAAATAAGGAACCGGCTCTTAAGTTGGGTGGTTTTTACCCCCAAAACTGAGGGAAAAACAATCATGTGGAAAAATCGGGAACCGACCTGTTTTTACTGGTTTTTTCGAATTTTTTTAATTTTTTGCAAAAAAAATTTAATTATTAAATTTGGTCTAATATAACCAATTCAACTGGTTCAACTAAAAAATCGACCCCAAAACAAAATGAGTTAACTATAAACTAATCAAATTGGTCAAAATAAACATGTTTCTAAACAATTAACTCACCCTTATTTATAAAATGATATGTTATCTTCATTCTTATTTTTTTTCAATATGAGATTGTTCGCTTATTTTTACATTTTTTTTATTTCTTTCTTACATTACTTTTTTTTTTACAATTTGAACCTAAAACAAGATGAGTTAATTATAAACTAATCAAATTGGTCAAAATAAACATGTTTCTAAACAATTAACTCACCCTTATTTATAAAATAATATGTTATAAAATAATATGTTATCTTTATTTTTACTTTTTTTTCTATATGAGATTGTTCACTTATTTTTATATTTTTTTTATTTCTTTTTTGCATTACTTTTTTTTTACAATTTAAAAATTTTTGCTAATTGTATTTTCAAGTTATAAATTACCTTTACATTTCATAATTAATTAAATATTTAGTTATACAAATATATGAAAGAGAATATTAGACATGTTGTATTATTCTTGTATATTAGAAAAGATTTACAACAATTTATTCTCTATTTTTATTATGTATAATATATATTATGTTTTATTATATATAAAATATGTTATATTTTATAAAAAAACCGGTTCAACCCAGTTTAATTCGAGTTCGATCTTAAATTTGTGATCCGCTAGATTTTTCGGTTCATTGATCTATCCGATTTTTACAACCTTAGTCTTAACCATTTTTATTTTTTCAGTTTTTTTTTTTCTTTTGCCCGATTACAGTACTCCAACTATTGATGCGCATTTTATTTGAATTGTTCATCTATTTATAGTTTATTAATTTATAATTTTAAAATATTTTGTAATCTAAATTGTTGATTATACTAAATGTATCTGTCCATCTAGCTTATGGTAAAGTGAGCTTTTTTTTGTGATAATTTTTTCCGTTATCATTTTTTTCTAAATTAAAAGAAAAATAACTAGTGGATACGAGGTTTTATATGTTACACGTGGCATTCATGCATTGACCCAGAATATAAATGTGGGATAAAAATGCAAAAGGGGGATTAATTAAACATCAATCATAAACGTAATTAATATCAGATGATGTTTAAATTAGCTGTTGATTTAGGGGCTACCACTTAATTAATTGTTAAAAATATCACCTTTTATTTTATATCTCATTATTTTTAAAAAAAATATAATTTTTAATAAAGAATACTAAACTATTTATTTATTATTTTTTTCATCATGTATGTCAAAAGGAAAAAAAAGCTTTGTTATAAATAATCAATTCAAATCTCATTAATTCTGTTATGAAATATTATTTTTAAGTTTGAATTTTGAATGTCTATATTTCTCTAATTCTATAACCTCCTATATAGATTAATTGTCAGATTTTATTGTGATTTATTCACACATTTAAATTTGTAACTCATGGCTCATGAATACCTACTTGTAAGTATGTAAATAGAAGTTTGGAGAATGAACAATTGACATGTGAAAATAGTCTTCTAATTCTCTAGTTTCTTCTTCCTTGGTTTTTTTACTTTGTTTTTTATTTCTTAGTTACTTATATTTATATTTACAACACATTATCAGCACGAATTCTCTCCACAAGGTAATAAGGTAGGTTTTATCTATAATTTTTATCTACTACAATTGATAATGATAAATAAGTTTGATAAATCATTACATGTAAAAATAATTTCTTGTTTATTTTCAAATTCTATTATGTTTTATATCTATAGTCGTAATAAAATTTTATATGTATGATCATGATTAAGTTTTATATATCATAAATTTTTCTATTTTTATTTGTGTGTTTATACCTCATATTTATCTTCATCTTCTATTATGCTGTATATATGATCATGATAAATTTAACTTCTCTTTTTGTTTTTATATATTTCATATGTTTTATATCATATTTTATGTTATTCATATATTAATATATATATATATATATATTACATCATTTTTAGGTCATATACTTATATATTGTCATATATTTTATATCATTTTTATTAGTTAACAAGATGAAAATTGGAAAATTTTTCAATAGTCCTATTATAATATTTGTTGTGTTGGGATTATTATTATTTACATTCATTTTTTTTTAACTTTTTATGTTGAATGGTTTTAGCGATGGTCAAAAATATAATTTTTATTAATTGATATGATTATTATGTACTACTTATTTTATTCTTTTCATTGGTCTAAATATGTTTGAAAGAGACAATTTTATTGAAAAATAATCAAATATTAATAAGTTGATATATTATATTTGATAATACTTTCATATTTCTCTCTCTTTATAATAAAAATTTAATAATAGTATTAATAATTTGATTAATATATTTGTAAATGTGCCTTAAATATATTTAATTGGACCTAATAAATTGTAATAAAATGATATTTGGCATTTATAATTAATTGAAATTAAATTATTAAATGAGAATTATTAAGTGATTTTTATTAATTGATATACATATGTTACAATATATACATATTATGTTATAATTATGATTATTTAATATATATGTATGTATTTGTTTATTTAATTAATATTTGATTATTTGTTTTATCATAATGTTATTTACAAAACTTGCAAGAGTTTCTGATTTATGATATTGTCATAAAAATTGAATGTTAAAGTTTATCTAAATGATCTTAGTAATACTAATAAAGAAGGAATTCAAAATTTTAATCCAAATAAAGCTAAGACCTATATTTTCCTTCGTCATCATTTTACTGAGAGATTAAAATATGATTATCTCACGGTGAAAAATTCTCTTGTTCTTTGGAACAATTTGAATATTTTTAAATTGGATATGTATCTGAAGTACAACCAAAATATTTTAAATAATTTAAATATTTGTTAATTGAATATGTACCATAAGTACATCAAAATTTAGTTGATTTATATCAAAACTTCCTAAAGGAAAAAATAAAGTATGTATTAAAAAAAAATTATACATACTAAGATGATTTGTTGTTTATTAATTGGGCAAGAAGTACTTAAATATTGCGTATTTTTTTAAATAAGATAATAAGAAAATTAATCCATGAAAATGCCCAAAATAAAAAAAAAATCATTCATATGATTAAAGAAAGTTTATGATAAAATTTATATTATTTGTGTTTAAATATAATATTTTTATTTATTTGATTATATTATTCTAAAATTATTTTCCTTTTAAAATTGTGTCATCAAGTAGTATATTATATTATTTTATAATTACTTATTGCAATTTATTTGTTTTTTTTTAAGAATATGGATTTTTCTCACTCATCGAGAAATTTTAAAAACAATGAGCAAGAAATATGCTTAGCAGATAGTGTAACAACACATATTATATTGAGAAATATAAACTATTTTTCTAATTTGACTATTATGTAAGCAAATGTTAGTACAATATCAGGTTCTGCAAACTTGATAGAAGGCTCTGAAAGAACTCATATCCTCTTAAGTAATGGTATAAAATTCATGATTGATAATGCGTTATTATCAATTAAATCAAAGAGGATTATGTTAAGTTTTACCATATTGAGACTTATAATTATAATGGTATAAAATATCTTTATATTACATCAATAGTATCAAATGAAAAATAAATTTTGGAAAGATTATCCACACTATCTTCTGGTTTGTACTACACCAGAATTAGTGCAATCGAAACACATGCAGTAATGAAGCAGAAGTTCATTGAGAGAAATATTTTTACTGTTTGACATGACCAGTTAGGTCATCCCAGATCAATTATGATGCGTAGAATGATTGATAATTCAAATGGGTATCCTTTAAAGAATCAGAAGATTCTTCAATTTAATGAATTCTCATGTGCTGCTTGCTCTCAAGGCAAATTGATTACTAAACCTTCATTAGCAAAAGTTGGATTAGAATCTCCTGTATTTCTGGAAAGAATTCAATGTGATATATGTGGACCCATTAATCCACCATATGGACTATCTAAATATTTTGTGGTAATGATAAATGCATATACGCGATGGTCATATGTGTATTTATTATCAACTCAGAATCTGGTATTTGCAAGATTACTTGTACAAATAATTAAATTACGTGCACAATTTCCATATTATTTAATCAAGTCTTACATCTTGATAATACATGTGAATTTACGTTTCAGGTTTTTATTGATTATTGTATGTCAGTTGAGATAATTGTTGAAATGCTAGCTGTCTATGTTCATATACAAAATGGTCTTGCATAATCATGTATTAAACACCTCCAATTAATAACAAAATCATTATTCATGAGAACAAAACTCTTCATCTCAACTTAAGGACATGGTATTTTGTATGCAACAACACTAATACGTATTAGGCCAACATCATATCATAAGTTCTCCCTATTACAGTTGGCTTATGGCCAAGAGCCAAATATTTTCCATTTAAGAATTTTTGGATATGCGGTTTACGTTCATATTGCTCCACACACAATGCACTAAAATGAGACCTCAAAGAATGTTGAAAATATATGTTGGATACGAATCTCCTTCTATCGCTAAGTATCTTGAACCGTTGACTGATAATTTATTTACAGTACGATATGCAAATTGTCATTTTAATGAGATAATTTTTCCAATATTAAGAGGAGAAATAAAACAGCTAGACCATGAAATTATGTGGAATGCATCATCTTTGATACATCTAGATCCTTGTACTAATCAATGTGAGCAAAAAATATAAAGACTAATACATTTACAAAATTTGACAAATCAATTGTCTAATACATTTACTGATCTTAAAAGAATGATTAAATCACATATACTAGCTACAAATGCTCCTGCTCGAATTGATATCCTCGTAGGACAACTTGCTAGGCATGGTAGACCAATTGGTTTCAAAGCTAGTTAACAAGATGACCTAATTGAGGAGACAGAAACTTCTAAAGAGTTTAATGATATAACAACAAATAAATCTCTAGAAGAGATTCAGGTACTGGAAAATGATAATAATAAAGAAATCTTAATAAGTTATGTCGTTGCAGGAAAAAAGATGGAACCAAGAGAAAATAGTCGTCGAGGACATTTTGGCTTATAATGTAGCAATTGATATTATGGAGAAAAATAAAGATTTAGAGCCAAAAACAATTGAAGAATGTCAAAATAGAAGTGATTAGCTAAAATGGAAAGATGTAATACAAACTAAATTAAATTTACTTAATAAATGTGAAGTTTTCGGGCCAATAGTTAAAACACCTAAATTTGTAAAATCCATTGGATACAAATGAGTATTACTACGAAAACGAAATGAAAATAATAAAATTGTAAGATATAAAGCAAAAGTTGTAGCACGAGAGTTTTTACAAAGCCTGTTATTGATTATGAACAAACATATTATCATGTAGTGGATACAACAATTTTTCGATACCTTATAAGTCTTGCAGTATATGAAAGACTTGATATGTGTCATATAGATGTTATTATGACCTATTTATATGATAAATTTGATAGTAATATCTATATAAAAATCTTTAAATGATTTAAAATACCTGAATTACAAAACACACAAAATCATGTGATGTTTATTCTATCAAGTTATAAAAATCATTATGGTCTAAAACAATCAGGACGAATATGGTACAATCGTTTGAGTAAATACTTATTGAAAGAAGGATATAAAAATATTCATATATGCCCATGTGTCTTTACTCTTCATAAATAAATCAGAAAATGGATTTGCTACTGTTACTATATATGTTGATGATTTAAATATTATTAGAACTCATGAAGATCTTGCAAGGGTAGTTGATTATTTGAAGTATGAGTTTGAAATTAAAGATCTTGGAAAAATAAAATTTTGTCATGGTTTACAAATTGAGCATTTAGCTGATAATATCTTAGTACATCAATCAGCTTATATAAAAAATATCCTTAAAAGATTTTACATTGACAAAGCATATCCATTGAGTACACCAATGGTTATGAGGTCACTTGATGTGAAAAAAAATTATTTTCGACCTTGAGATGATGGAAAAGAAATTTTTAGTTCTGAAGTACCATATTTTAGTGCATTTGGTGCATTACTATATCTTGCTAATACTAAAAGACATATTTTCGGTAAGTTTATTGGCAAGATATAGTTCTTCTTCAACACGAAGATATTAGAATGAAGTTAAATATGTCTTTTGTTATCTCCGATAAAAAATTGATTTGAGATTATTTTATTCAAATAAATCTGTATCAAAACTAATTGGTTGATGCAAAATTTTTATCTGAACCACATAAAGCTTAATCCCAAATAAGTTATATTTTTATGAGTGGTGAAACTGCTATTTCATGGCGATCAACAAAATAAATTTTGACTGTCACATCTTCAAATTATGCTGAATTAATTGCAATTCACGAAGCAAATTGAGAATGTGTATGATTGACGCAACACATTTGAGATACAAACGGCTTATCTGTCAGCAAAAGAACTTTTGCAGTATTATATAAAGATAATGCAACATGTATAGCACAGTTAAAAGGAGGTTACATTAAAAGATATCGGAAAAAATATATTTCTCTTAAATTCTTCTTCATGCATGATCTTGATAAAAGTGGAAAAATCGATATTCAATAAATTCGATCAAAGTAATAATTTAGTAGATTTATTTACAAAAGCATTGCCTACTGCAACCTTTGAAAGATTGGTAAGAAATATTATTTTGAATGTTTATAACTCTCTAATTCTATAACTTCCCATGTAGATTAATTGTTAACTTTTATTATAATTTATTCACACAATTAAACTTATAACGCATGACTCTTGAATGCATACTTGTAAGCCAATAAATATAAATTTAGAGAATGAACAATTGACACATAAAAATGTTCTTTCAATTCTCTAGTCTCTTCTTCCTTGGTCTTCTTACTTTATTCTTCATTTCTTAGTTACTTATATTAATGTTTACAACAAATTCTATATTTGTGTGGCTTAATGAATTTGCACAAAAATGAGTTATTAACACAAATAGTATTATAATAATAGCAAATTTAGTGTTATAATATCAATAGATTTGAAAAATAGAAAAACTAAATGATAAATGAATAGTTGGATATTAGTTGCACTAAAGAGTGAAATGGCCAGCAAACTCCTCTTATCTGATACCCTCTTTTGTCACATTAGAAAAATTCAAAGAAAAGTTTCAATCCGAAAAATATGATTCACTAGCTGATCCAACTTGCTACAACATATCTATATATGTATAGATATTTGAAGGAAAAAAAAATCCTATTGAAGAGTATAAATAATCATATATATAAATTCTATCACTATCACAACTATTAAAAGTTAATTAAATCATTTGAAAGGAATTTTGCATCTTTGGTCCTTGGAAGACTACAATAGAGAATATATATATATATATAGGAAAAGAATAAAAAAGAAAAGGGGGAAAAAAACTGAGGGATCATCTTTCAAAAAACATTTTTTTTAAAAAAGAAAAGGTGGAGAACTATATTGAGCAGGCAGTATACATTTATACGAGTCTTTCTATTATCTGTGGTCATTGTCTTGGAAATTGATAAAACACAATCTAGACTCGTCAATTGGCCAACTTAAAAAATTTACAGAACTCAAAAGACGTGAACTAATAAAAAAACACTTCACCATTTACAACCACAAGAACTCAGTTCCTAACTGCGAAATCGAAAATCCATCATTCTTATCCTCGTCAAACTTCAACTGGCAGAAAAAGTAGTCACCTGGTTAGAACATTGGACTACTGATACTACTCTTGCATAGCCACCATCTGATCGTCATCAATATTGGCTGTGTTTTACTTGTTCATTGACAGTTTGTCAATCTCTCCTGCATTTTTGGGGGTCTCAGACAGTTGATCTGAGAAATTTGGCTACTGCTCGGCTCGGCAGAACCGGAATTGACAGGTTTCTTGAATTGTACAATGATCATGGTCATGTTATCACATCCCTCACCACCAGCAGTAGGTGCCAAACACCTGTCAAAAACTCTCTCGCAAATAACTGAAAGCCTAGTTTCCTGCATAGAATTTGGAAAAGAATGATATGTCACTTATTCTTTTCATGTATTTACATTTCTAAGCAGGTTTAACGTAACTTACACAGTTTAATTGCTCACGGACATAATCCACCAGCTGTTGACTCGACATGCAATCCCTGGTGCACAGTGCAGACTTTATCAATATAGCAAATCTAAGAACTTGGATTGAAGACCGAAGGATTTGATAAAAAAGTCCACAATGCAAAGGCGGAAAAAAGGTGAATAAGGTAAATACAGCTGAGATAGAGATAGACCATTCAATTTTTGCAGCAACTTAGAGATAAAAATGCTTCCTCTAATGTGATCTCAAATCAACTTGATAAGGAAAAATCAAATATAGTCATTTGAGGTTTGCTTTCAGCTTGCCATAAGATTTATACCATAGATTAGACTTGCATCTTGGGATTAGCAGTAGCATACAGCTAGTGAACACCTAATGATTTTTTCCAACGTCAACTCAGTTTTTGAAGTGCAGGATCAAATTTAAAGCAATCATGGACTAGGGAAGATCAGCCTTCTTATTTCACCATTTATAGATATTGATATAAACTCTTAAATTTATCCTGGAATAAAACGGTAATTAAATGATTAGACAGACAATTACATCCAAAACTTCCGACATCACAAAAAGCATGGCTTTAAACAAAACTTAAGTCAAATGTGTTATACCAATGAATTTTGCCCAAGAAGTAAAACTTTACCAGAAAAGCATCTCAATTCAGTTTCTATCCTTAATTAAAAAAATTGGACTTTCATTTTATCGAAGCTCTAATTTTTTTTTTTTTTTAATATATGACAAAATCCTACAGCTATTCCACACGGAAAATAAAACTTTAATGCTCTTAAAGGCACTCAATGTCTGTTCCTATATTAAACCTTGCTAAAATGTTAAACACGTAAGCAATTAACCCATGGATGTTACTACAGCCTTTCTTTATGGATTTTTTGTTTTTACTTCCTATTTGTCTCTTTTCTTGCAGCAGTACTCTCCATACCGTTCTTTTCCTCTTCTGTTTTTTTCCCCACACTGCTCCTCTCTCACTCTCACTCTCACCATAAACTACCTTTTCTTTTCTGAACCTCTCCCTAAAATGCCACTACTCACAGCAACTCTCTACTCACTTTCGCACGCATTTTTTCCACTCTCAAGCTCACTCCAGAATGAAAATAAATGGGGAAAAAATAATAAATCTGAACACTTAATGGTAACAGAAACACACTTTTCAGAACAGGAAGTTGCTTACCAAATGCCATCGCAGGCAAGTACAAGAAATTCATCATCATCACAGAGCTCAACCTGTAGAAGTTGGATTTAACTGAAAAAAGTAAGAATGAAGCAATAATAAAATAACATAATATGTGATCCAGCCAAAAATGACCTAGTATTCTTAAAACCCAGAGAAGGAGAGAGAGATTAACTAGAAAAATATTTCCCACAACAATAAGTTGACTAGGTAAAGCTCCATAGCTGTTAACCACCAAGTGGCGAAAAACAATTTATGAGAAAAAGAGGGAAAAGAAAACCACCTAAACAAAATGAAAAATGCGGAAGCATTGAATGGTACATACAGTATTTATGTCTGGATTGGCAGTCACAATTTGCTTCTCAGCTGGGAGTGATCTGTTCTGCTTGAACTCTGCATCCCCTACAATAAATAAAGTTACCATGATAATTAGGTTGGGACAGACCAGATTTGCCCTATCCTTCCTTCTCTTGGAATAGAACTGGAATAATTTTAGTTACCAATTGCACGAGCCAAGTTCAAACTTCCATTGACACGCCCAACTTGTATGAAGCCACCAGCTTTCAGAATCCTATCTCTCTCAACCTCTAGGTCAGGCTTGTGGTCTTTAGACAAATTGTATGCCTGCATTAAGGGGGCGAGGGGGAGAGAAGGCATTGAGAACGAAAATTCAAACTCCTCAAAGAGCAAAATAGGCTAATATAGACAGAGGCATTGATGAAAAATGGTCATTTAGCTGAATACCTTAGGCTATGTTCTGGGACGTATGGATGTAATAGCAAATGGAGCATACATATCTAGTTTTACGTTCTAGGTTTAGGTCATATCAATCTATTTAGCAAGTATTTTATTTCTAGCAGGATTCCTAATAATTGGTTTATTTGCTCAAGTTTTCCCAGAATCATTAGGTCAACTATAAGAAAGCCTAAAATATAACTTTCTAATTCTTGTAATAAGACTAGTCATATTTAAGGGACCAATGAAATAATAAAACCCTACTATGATCCATCTCCTTAATGAATATACATGACTTTCATAATGCAACATAATGTTTTAAAAGATAGATACCAGAATATAATTGGAGATAAAAGTAAAGAACGTTGTTCATATTTTTCCTATGATCAGCTTTATAGCTGAAGCATTGTCATACATTGGTCATTGATTTTATTATCAGTCGGAAATATAAAACGTTAAACAGTATATAAATGTTTGTAGATAACACGTGTATACACCTGTGGGCATCTGCCTGGACAGCTGAAGTTCTCAGTTCAAAGGTTACAAAATCTAAGATGCAAGTAAAATAAATCCTTTACACTTGAAACAGAGGAAAATTAGCAGAACGCTAAGAAAAAGGGGTTGACAGTGAATACCTGACCCTTCCTGGAAATAACGCAACGAGAATCTCCAGCATTGGCAACAACAAGTTGGTTGTTTCGAATAACTGCAACACATGCAGTGCACCCACAGTTTGGTCCATAAAAATCGGAATGAGGTCCCTGGTTTTGCCAAATAAAATTCCCTTATCACATTTGTATCACTCAAATCATTGACCTACAATAATAAGTGAACACAGTACTCATCAACCAAGTACTACTGAGTAGTTTGTTTTCCTTTTTCTTCCTTTTTTCTTTTAAAAAAAAAATTCCTAGATTTGTTAATAAATCTGCATTGGCCTCAAAGGCTAAAAAATAGAGTGGGACCATCATATGAATAATCAAGAAGAGCAATAATCATTTTTAGAGACAGTTATGAATAGATAAATAATTAATTTCACTTTTCTCTATTATACATAATTTTCCCTAGTCAAAACATCATAAAACAGATACATTAAGACAATAAGATATTGATATTTAAATTCACTGCTAGAATTTAAAATACATATATTTAATACTTGAGATATTGGCACATGGTTAGAACAACCATTCATGTGGAAACAAAGCAACTCCATTAAAATGAAAGTCCACGGAGTCTCTGTCCCCCAAAAGACTGTTCTCATGCATATGTGTGATGGCAATCAAAATAGCAGGTAGCAACATACATCCCATAGCAAACGGAAAAAAATGTTTCTTCTAACATATATGGTAGAGTACCTCCTCAGAAGCCCAATCGTCAACATGACCATTGACTTCACCATTCCTAGGTGACCATATAAGCCCTTCTATCATACCGGAAACCTTTTCTATCTTATCACCCAAGACAGCCAATTCTCTCCATCCCCTTTGTCCACGCATCATTTCATCCATTCTGTATCACCATTGTTAGCATAGAATAAAAATCAAGTGAAAAAAAATATTCGAAGCAGAAAAACAGTCAACTGCATCAACAAAATTTTGATTTGATTAGCTTGCCATGTAAAGGTCCCAGAAAAGTTAGAAACTGAAGTCATCCATGATTGGAAGCAGAGAAAATTAATGAACACGAACTATGGTAACCATCAACATGGTGGTTATGGTTTTCCATTACACTATTGTTTCATTACTTATAGCACCACCGTCAACATGTCACTAAAATATCAGCATAAATTGCAAGAGAATCCAGAAAACCTTCCAATTTCCAACCTATTCAGGACACATAACCACTGGGGACACACTCAAAACTGTTTATTGAATGTATTCGTGGAACATGTTGAACAAAAATTCTAAAATAACCTGAGAAAAGATTTCTGTAAAGAAGTGCCCAAATCTCCAGCCGAATAAGCAACATGCTTGAGCACTTGCTGGTGAAGATACTTAGCACAAAATTTAGCCACTGCTTTTCCTGCAAATGTTGTACATTAAATTGATTATCATAAATTATAACTGAAAATAAATTGATCCACTACCACCTCTAGAATGAAATATGCGATGAATAGTAAAAATTAACATAATTCCTAGTAGGAGGGGCAATCAGATATGGGCTCAAAGAACCAATAGCACAAGAGACCATTCATTAAAAGTAAACCGAGGATTTATCACTTTAACCAACATCCTTAAATTTTAAATTTTTCTAAAATTTAAAATCTTCCTCCGTTTATCATTCTGCTATATGAAACAAATAGATCTTAACTGTTCACGCGTTTATATGCAGCTTTCAGTTGCAGCAAACTATCTCTTTACTTGTTATCAACTTCTTGCTTGAAGTTTAATGAAATAAAGTTAAACCTTCAATCATGTAGATTTTAATGAAATAAAGTTAAAACTTCAATCATGTAGATTTTTTTCAATATAGTCCTGAAAAATACAATCAAATTCCATCAATATTCTGCTGTCTTTAGAAATTTCATTAATTATATCTTCAACTTTCAATAGTTGAAACCAATATTTGGCTATTTGGAAGAATCTAGAAGTGTCACGTTAGCTTAACAACATTAGATAGAAGGACCTCATAAATTAAAGAAAGCCCGATCATTTTGATAGCATTAGAGGCCAAAGGTATATTGAAAAAGAGAGAGAGATGTGCCACTTGACTTGATCATGGAAATGAAAATTTGAGCAACCACATTGAGAAAAAAAAAAAATTCTAAGGATCAAAGGTAGCAGATTTCTAAGTTAATAATCAATCCACTACGTCCAAACTCTTTGCAGTTCATCCAAAAGTTTAAATCCTAGTTCCTCAAGCCCTATTTCACCACATAAATGTCTTAGGCAGATATTTTTGTATATAAGTTTGGAGCATAACTAAGTCTCCAGTACTAATGGGAACAGAAAATTTTAATATCTACTGCAAATTCAACTATTTAAAATAATATATATAGCAGAAATAAAGTGTCAAATGGTATTTTTATTATTAAAAAATACAAGACAAATTGATGATTCTAACTGAAAACAAAAGAAACTAATAAAATAAAAATATATCCAAAAATTAACAGGACTGAAATAAATGCTGACCTCCATGGCCATCATAAACACCAAAGAAAGATGTGGAACTGTCCAAATCTGGATAAGCCGCATGCTGTTTAACACCTTATATAAATTCAGTAGGAAAGATAACAGAATTATGGAAAATCACAAATTACAAGTTCCCCAATTGGAACTGCAAAATCTCTGTCCTATGCTGCACATACATTTTAAAAAATGATTTATATCAATTCCAAACTCAGGTCCACCATGTGTTGGTCCAAAAGATGACAGATGGAATGGATCTTATTTGTTTCCACAGAAACCTATACAAACTATATGCTATAAATAAAAGTGTGAATTTCCCCAATTCTTCAACTAGTCACAGAAACTTTCAGTGAACATGACGCTTTCCAGTTTCCACTATAATAAAGTTAAAATCAACTTAGGATATTAAGTCATTATTTTTTACTTCATTCAATATGGTCCCACAAGTTATGAACAAACTCCAACTTTGTCATGGCCGTTACAAGCTAAAACATATGTTTCAAAATTAATATAAAAGAAAAAAAGAAAGACGATATCTGCAATGAGGTAAACAGAAAGAAGGGATGAGCTTCAGGTAGCAAGACTATCAATAGGGGGAAATGCCAAGAATCTGCAGCTTTGTTGCCACATAAACACAGTGCTTTATAAGCAAATCATTTAGCTCAAGTTCAAATACATTGTTCAACACTGGTACAAAATTCTAGAGCAAAATATTACTAAGATGTAGATACTTCTAATTCATGATGCTCCAATCACCGGAAGTTATACAGAAAATCCATATATCACGTTTTATGATTTATCTACAAACAATTAACCAGGTTATTGATGTTTGTGAAAGATCAAAAGCATTTATATTATTTTTGCCTATCCATTGTGTGTTTAGATTGTTGCAGTAAGGCTGACCATGTGGCATATAATGTAGAATTAATAGTGGCCTACAAGTTAAAACTTTAGAAACAAATGTCACGAGAAAAACAGAAAACAGAAATGGGAAAAAAATACCAGTGATTATGCCAATATAGGAAGCCCATTCTTACAACTTAAGCATGTATCATACAGTCTTCATAAAGATCACATATAAACCCAGATTAAGTAAACAGATGACTAAGAGTACTAACAGCATCTTCCATGGTTGCACGCCATCCTTGCATTGAGGACAACCCATATCGAAGTCTATGATTCTCACCATCATCTGAGGACTTATCAGTTTTAGGGGAGCTGAGATATACCCCCATTTCCTGCTGAAACCAAACCAAAAAAAAAAAAAAGGACAATAAATTCATCAGGTTTAACAAATCCGTAATACAACCATGCACAACAAATATGGATATGTATACAGTTTGCACATGACGTATCAACCATTCCACTTCAATGCTCAAATTCGCAAGCATGCACAAATAGAGGCATAGATACCGACATGCTTCAGCCTTCAGAATGTGCAAGTTTATAGCACATTTAACACGCACATACAAATAAATTCCAGATTGATGTTTCAATAGTATTCCTTTTCATACACAAAGAGAATCCATCAAAATAACAATATAATAGAATTTATTCACAAAAATTACTTGTGAGTGACAGCATACAGAGAAAGCTCAATGAGATCAATTAAAATCAACTGAAACAAAAGAGAAATCAAACCAAATCAGCTTATGAATATTCAAATTCCAAACCAATGCGATTTCTGTCAATGATCAAAACAAATCTAAGAATCCAACGCACTGAACGGGCTTCAGAAATTCATCAACCCTTCCGACATAAAAAAACAAAAATGAAAACTAAAGGTGATGTTGAAAAAAATTAAAAATGAGTTAATAGAAATATAATCAGAAACTTTCAATTTGCTTCGATTTCTTGTTGTTTTCACGCGAACCAAACAGATCATAGGATTAGGAACACATTAAAAACTAACCGCCAAATATCACAAAAGATAAAAAAAAAATTAAAAAAATTATTATTGATGATTAGAGATCTTTCTACAAACAAAAATATAACGATCAATGCAAAACGAGGAAGACAGAAATGCGTTTAGAGTTAAGAAACGTAACAGTACTCACTTGACAGTTGCAGAATCCGTAGGATCAAACAGGAAGGAGAAAGTAGACGAGAAAGCAGTGAGATACTTGTGGCTAATCCTCTTTACAGGGACCAACGACCAAGCAATGAAAAGATCAACAGTGGCCTGTTCAGATTAACCAGAGGGCCGGCACGTGCCCTGCTTGTGACGTAATATTTTTCTTTAATTTCTTTCGGGATAAGGTGCAAAATTCCCTTGAAATTTACAAAATTCAATTTTTCAATTTCAAAAATTGACAAAAGTGGGCTTCCTTTGTGATTGAGGCATATAAGTTGCTGACTAGATTGGGTTGGACCGTCGGATTCCAAGGTTGTGAACGCCTCTAACAGCTTGTAGCCTTGTTCAAAATAAGTATTGGGCCGCATGTCTGTTCGTTACTCTTGGAAATTTTACAAAAATACAACAACAAAAAAAAACGGATGTCTTTTATATTTTTTTGGAGTTCAAAATTTTTTTAATTTTATTGAAAATAACTTTATAAAATTATAACCGTACATAAATTTTAAAATCACTCCAAAATATATTCAGATAATATATTTTTGGCATACCTTCGTTATACATTTGACATATTTTGGTTTAATTTTCGCTAATAAAAAAAAAATCAGAACAAGAAGAAGAAGAAGAAAATTCTATCAAAATTTAAAACATCACAAATTATCAAATAAATAGTTTGATATATCTTTCAGAATATTTTGCTTTGAAATACCTTGCGTATACCTTAAAAATTTATTTAAGGATATTTTGGGGAATTCCCTAAAAGGAATTTCTCAAATAATTCCTTGAAATGAATTTTCTGATAATACATTGGATATATTTTGAAAATATTTTTGATATATATTTGAAAATTTCATGAGAATAACTCAGTATATATTGGAAATATTTTGGAAATTTCTTGATAATTTCCTATGAGAAATTTATTGGAAATACTTTTGGTATACTTTTTGAAATTTATAAAAATATCTTAAAAATATTTCAAGTTTATCTCGGTGAATTTCACCCAAAAAAAATAAGGACAAAGAACAATGTTGTTAGTTTGGAAACACTGATATCACAAATCCACCATCAAACAACAAAGTTCATTATCTAACAAAAAAATTGAAAAATATATAAAATTCAAAGTGAGGCTTTCTGCAACGAGGTATTCCTAAGGTAATAGACATGGATTATTGGTAATAGAAAGGTATTGATTACCAATACTATGGAAATTTTTAGGTCTTGGTTAGAAAGGTTTTGATTAGGAAGATGATATCCATGCATTTCTCCGTGTAAACCAAATTTCAAGAGTTATCGATGGAAATGGATATGCAGATCAAATTTCTTGATATTTAAGATTTTGTTAATGAATAACTTTAGGCCCAACAAAAAGGATGGAGTTTCCAAGAATATGTCAAGCAAAATGATTTTTCCATAGGAAAGAATATGCAGAGCAACAATGAATCATGCCAGTCGGATTATGGCGGGAATCAACAATAATATCAGTTCGTTAGAGAGCATAGGAGATCAAAAGATGGATGGCATGGATGTCGAGATTGTCGAAATTAGAGATTATGTCGTCGATTGAGCAAAAAGAAAAAGGAAGAAAGAATGAGCACCTAAATGACTACAGATCCAAAGAGAATGAATAAGAAAAGGAAAAGGAAAGAAATGGTAGAATAGGAGTGTCAACGAGGCAGATCGAGATTTGATTTCACTCTTTCTGTTACCGTTTCTGTAATTAAATTTATATTAACGCTCTTGCTCTATACACCTAGGGAAAAATAATATTAATTCTTATTTTCGTCCCAAACAAGATCATGTATTCCCTAGCAGGGTCGGAATTCCTGTTATATTTTTTAACTTAATTATATTTAATATATTTATTTAAATTATTAATTTAAATCACATTAAAATAAATCTAAAATAGGAGCAAAAAATTATCAAAGATTTAATATTTTAATTTTTAATGTTCCATAATTCATATTTAAATAATAAAAATGACAATATTAATCAATCCATAAATAACTAGTAAAGTAAATATCTACTATAAAAAAACATCAAACTATATTATAACCACTGTATCTAAAAATTTAAATTAAATGTCCATGTCACTCTTAAAGCTAAAATAATTCAATCATATTTTTAAAGCCAAACAGTTGCGATTATATATACCACTGAAATTGTAGTCATCACTATATTTACCATTAGTTTAAAAAGATTTATACAATTATTATATATAATAATTTAATAATTTTTATTAGATAAACACCAATTATAACATTTAATAACAATTTATATATGGGGTGTCTCATCCCTACTAAATATCATTTCGGATTTTGTCATAATCCATCACGTCTCCGGTTTACAAGATTCACATACCACTGAAATTATAGTCATTACTCTATTCACCATTAGTTTAGATGATTTCTGTGATCGTTATATATAGCAATTTAATAATTTTTATTAGGTAAACACCAATTATAACGTTTAACAACAATTTATATATGGGGTGGGGCATGAAGTGGGGTACATAAATATCATTTTCGTCTCATTCCAGTTAAATGTCATTTCAGATTTTTTTATAACTCGTCCGTCCCCAGTTTACCAGATTCATATTATATGACACATAATTAAAGTTTTTACAACTTGTTTCACATGCCATAACAATAATTGCTATATTTGGCATAAAAATAATTAATTTACAAGATTCATATTATATGACACTAAACTCCGCACAATTGTCACTTAATTTTTATATCGATCATCACAAAATTATATGTAGATTATATTTAAGTTATATTCATTACGATTAGAAAGCACAACTGTCACTTCATTTTTACGTTCAAAACTCTTTTTTTACAGCATAACTGTCGTATTTACTCTATACATACGAGTATGGCTAACATAAATGCATTTGTTCATCACCGTGGATATTGAAAATAAGATATCCCATATGTAAACTTAAAAGTGCATGATACCTTAATTCTGTATAATTTCACAAGTTCAAACCTGGAAAGAAAAAAAAAAAAGAGAGGTAGATGTGAATCAGGGGACAAAGCGCACAATAGAGAACTGCGGGTCGTGTAGCATGATTATAGGCATTAGACTGGGTTTGTTTAATTTTGAAAGAAAATAATATTTACGGAAAGAGTAAAGTTAAAATAAATCCTTTGGTTTAAAATAATAGAGTTTGTAGATTTTGGTAATTTTGTTTTATAAGGGTCACCCTGTATCTTTTTTTTTCTAGTTTTAAAAATTAACAATCGTTTCTATTTAAAAAAAATTACACTTAGAAAATTATTTTAATATGAAATTTAGCTTATTAATTTTAGCCACTTAAAATTTTTAATCGAAATTGTTTTTTAAATTCATTTTGTTTCCATATTGCTTAAAATTATAATATCTGACAAATGCTGATATATACTATATCATATCAATATTCATGGTGACATGTCAATAATTATAAAAAAAAATTATTTTTCTAAAATGTAAATAAGTAACTTAGAAAAAAAAAAACAGAATTTAAGTGATAAATTAAATAAAAAATATAGATAATAAATACATGAAATAAATATTATAATTTACTCCATTGGCTAAAAAAATATATTTCCATAACGGTATTAAATCTATCTAATATGGTGCTAGCATAACATTTCTTTTAATGTGGAACTGAAGTGATGGTTAGATCGGTAATGATAAAATAAAATAAAAACTCAATATTTTTTTTTTTGTGAAAAAAAAGTCAATGTTATTTATTAAACCGAAGATTAATGTTCATTTTCATGAACAAAGCAATGCCCACGAATGATAATGTGAAAAGTGAAATGGAGTAGGTGAATATGCGCTGGAATTCTTACCAAGGCCGGCGACGCAGTCAATGTAAGCAAACTGACGTCAACATTTTCATCACAGACAGGCAAGAAATCAACAACCGAGGTTTCTCAACCAACTTAAGTATTAGTAGGTCCCATTTCCGCACGTTTATCGGTTGATGTAACGAGGAAGGAAGAAATTGATTTGTTTTTTTTTTATGGTAGGTGGGTCCCATGGAAAAAAACTTCACCAAACATTATCTGCCTAAGTGGGCCGTGTCCGTATGGTGCGGAACTGGTTCGCCGTTCGTGTTTTGTAATTTGATTTGTTCAGGCGGCCTTCTTGCCAACTTCTGAGCCGAGTGCAGATTCATTTATACCTGAAAGTTAAAAATTGTTTTATATATTTAAATATATTATTTTAATAATTATAAATTTATTATTTAGTAACTAATGCATTATTTTATAATTATAAATTTACTATTTATTTTTATAAATTAGTTTTATTTTTATTTTATATTTGATTATTTATTTACTAAGTTTATATCCATTATTTAATAATTGTAGATATATTATTTTATAACTTTAAATTTATTATTTGTTTTTATGAATTTTTTTTTATCTTTTTATCTATGTCTGATTATTTGTTTAACAGGTTCAGATTTATTATTTAACGACTGTGATACATTATTTTATAACTGTATTTTTTTATGAATTTTTTTCATCTTTTCATATATGTTTGATTATTACATGAATTCTCACAAATTAAAATATCACAAATCTTATTTTCAAATGAAATATGTTTATCTATTTGCAATTAAACAAAAGAATTACAAAAAAAATAAGCTGAAAAACAGAAACAAAATAAATAAAAAATATTGACAAAAATTGGAAAGATGGACTAGTTAATGGTAACAAATAAAAACAATAGAAAAAAACTGCACAAACAAATAATTGGGAGAAATATCAGTTAAATTTTAAAAAACTTATTATTATTAAAATAATATTTATCAAAAAAAAATTTAACACGTGTAAATTCAATTGAATGCATAGTATAAATTGCCCCAACTTCTCAAAACAACTCATTTCTCTTTGTGCTATCATTTAGTATTAATTTAGTAATTCCAAATTAAGACATTAAACTCCTAATGGCTAATACATTGAATTTGTCATATGAGTCACAAATCCAATCTAATGATTTATCATTAAAATAAAAATATTTTGATTTAAATTTCTTTACTGTTTATTATATTATTTATTCATTACGGTGTTTGTTAGATTATTTAATTACATTGCATTAGCAACAAATTAATATTATTGATATAGGTCATTATATATATATATATATATATATAAAAGGAATCCTTCCCATTTGAATTAACAGTATTTTAAAAAAAAATTAATTTTTTGCAATGCCATATGACGTGCATATCGATTTAAATCGTTTATACCGTTTGTAATGAATAATATTTTTATTTTCAATTAATAGAAATTTATCAATTCCCTATTATATAACGTATATTATGTAATGTATAGATACCCATACTCATGCACAAATACCATAAAATTGACTTAGTATCCGAATTTTAGCGTGGTATTAATGTATAATTGAAATTAATTATGGTATAACAACTATATTTATTAGGCAGCCCGCCTACTATTTTTACATTATTACCCTCATTTTATTTGTTTTTTTACTTTCATACAAAGTATTTTTTTCGTCAATAAACTCATTTTTTAATTAAAATTTTCTTTATTATAGATAATATTTTATTAGAAACTCTTGTAAATTCTAAACTCTAAATCCTAAATCCTAAACTCTAAACTATAATTTCTAAACTCTAATTTTAAACTCTAAATCTTTAATATCTCACTTTTTTTTATCCATTTATAGATAATATTTTATGAGAAATATCTAATAAATTAATTAATAGATATCCGAAAAAATATCCACAAAATATTTTTTTGTACCAGGCGGGCAAATTGTGGGCTGCATCAGGCTGGCTAAACAACATTTTCCTTATGAAAATACCACATCACATCAATATCGAAATTCAATAATTGAACTATGACATTAATTAGCGTGTTTGCTTGGTTATTTAATTATATTTTACTAAATGTTAGCAAATAGTAATTACTTATCCACACTTATTTCTACCAATTTATTTGTAGTATTTCATTTAAATGTATATATTTTTTTATTTTATCATTTTATTGTACTGTTTGAGTTTTTATCATTATATTGTGTCATTTTATTTTTATATAGACAATTCAGACAAATAAAACATATTTTATTTGAAAAAAATATCAAATTATATTATGATCGTCGATAGATTGCATAACTTGAGTCATATATATTTTAAGTACTATAACTATATTTGAATTTAGAAATTTTAAATAAAATATTTTGAATAATATATAAATTTATGTGAAATTCATGGTTTGATTACTTAAAAAAATATATAATCCATTTGAAAAATTTCTCATTCACTAAAATCATTTATTTTTTTAATGATTTGATTTCCCACCTTATATATGCGGAAAAATCTAAAATTCACCATGTTTTGTCAATAAAGGATTTTTGTGAAATTTATTTATTTCAAAATTGTCCTTTATAAATTAATAATATTACAAAACTATCTTTAATCATAAAAAAACAAAAATTATTTATCTTTTAATTTCAAATAATTGTTTTATTATTATTGTTATGAAAAAATAATTTTTAGTTTATACAAATATAATTAGATATTATAACTAATAATAATTTTTCATGTTCAAAATGTTAACTTATAAAATATAAAGAGAGGGATTCCTATTGTTTTATATTCTATTATTTTTATTTTTCTATTATTTTCAAATTCTTAAAGTAATTAATTTTTTTTTAAATTTTTAAATATGTGGTGAAATTGATTGTATATGCTTAATTAATAAAAAATTATCAATATTTAATAAATGATAAAATTGAAAATTGATTATTAAATTAATAGATTGTGATCATTGAACCAAATTAATATGATTATAAGAGAAATTAGTTTATCAATCAATAAATTTTATAATCAAACAAAACAATGAAATTCTTAAAATTTATGAATTTTACAATCCATATATTTAAAATCTTTGGATTTTAAAATATTTCAATTTAAATGATACCTATAATATTTTCAAATGTGTATGTATTAAGCTGATTTATTGTACTATTAATCTGAGTATTGTAAATATTTTTACTGTTTTTTCTATAATTTTTAACAAATTTACATATATATTTATATATACTGGTTTGAATCAATAAAATTATTATTTTTTTGTTAAAATAAATATAGATATAGGTCGTAACACTTTTCATACTTTGATTTGTTCGGCGAGGAAAGAGAAAATTTTTATTATCTCTTTTTTTTATTTTTTTTTAGCAACCGATCAAGAGTTGAGAAAACAGAAAATGCTCTTAATATTGCTCTAGGTCGTAACATTATTAGAGCTTTAGCCTTTAGCTACTTTGTCATAGCCGGCATTTGGTTGGGTTTTAATGCATAATTGAAATTAATTGCGGTATACCAAATTTCTAACAACTATGATGCTTTATTATTCATGAAAAAACCACATCACATCAACTCCTGTAATTATTAAACTATAACAATTTATTAATTTTGTGCAGACGAAAACTTTCTAATAATATATATAAGAGAAATATTATTAATTTTTCAACATTATTAAACATTCATTTTTTTTATTGATTGATGAGGATAGATAACTTTTTTTTTTCTTATTTTTTAATTGATTGACAATAATAGAGATTTTTTTTTTCAATTTTCTAATTTTTTTTATCCGTTGTGTATTTTCTCAACAACAACTGAACCAACTTTCCGTATGTTTTCCAGAAATGTAATTCACTTTTGTTTTTATTGCAAATAGGAATACTATTTATCATATGTAATTATTGATTTTGAGCTTCATCTTGTCTTTGGAAATCTCTTGTTTTATTTTATTCCAAGCTCCTAAAAATAAAATATTTATAGCAAAATATCATTTATGCAATGAAAATATTTGATCGTGATCTAATTATTTATTATAGTTAAGAGTTTTAATTAGATTTGAATTTAATTATTTATATTTTTCAATTAAAGTATTCAATAATTTAAATTTATATTAGATAATGGGTTCACCAACCTTTGTCAACTCTCTCTATTTCTAATAATAAAAACTTTGGGTACTGTCCAACCGGGGAACAAAAGGTTGGCAGTTGATGAATGGTCGATATCAGTCGGCGGGGTAGGTGAGTGACGGAGTGGATTCGTAACTCTTACTTTTGCTTCCTATAAGTTGAGTTCGCAACCTCCACTCACCAACTCCATTTCCTCCGTTTTTGAATTTTTTCTTTTCTTCCTTCTACACACAGCTCTCTTATTTTGCCTCCCTTCCCTTCTCTTCTCTTCCATTTCCATTTTCCAATCCAACAGGTAATTCTATCTTTCTTTCTTCATCTTCTTCCCTCGTCCGCTCTTTTCTTTGCTCAAGTTCTCAGGATCACTTCTGCTGGAAAATTGGCAGCAAACGAAACTCTATCAAAAAATTTTTTTTTTCTTTTTTTTATATTGCTTGTATGGAAATTATATTAGTAGATATAGTCTTCGTGTTCAAAGATTGTAGTCATGGGCCTCAAGTTTCTTTCTTTTTGGTTGTTAAAATTCTAACCAGCCAGCCGTCAACTGAGTTTGGGCCCACCAAATTGGGCCCTAACACGCCGAAACCGGCGGCTGTTTTGTGTTCTTTTGGTTTACTGCTAATTTTATTTGCTTCTCCGAAAATGCAGAAACTGCAGTCAAAGGGCGGCGGGCGGGCGGGCGGGCGTCGACCTTAAGACTTTGGTTACTTTTTAAAGAATGATTATCGACGTCAAAGAATCGACGCTGGTGCAGCCGGCGGAGAAGAAGCCTCGCATAGGGCTGTGGAATTCGAACGTCGACCTAGTGGTGCCGAGGTTCCACACCCCAAGCGTCTACTTCTACAGGCCGACTGGTGCACCAAATTTCTTCGATCCAAATGTCATCAAGGCGGCGCTCAGTAAGGCCCTCGTACCTTTCTATCCGATGGCCGGACGGCTGCGAAGGGACGAGGATGGTCGAATCGAGATTAATTGTAATGCTGAGGGCGTATTACTTGTTTTGGCAGAGACGAGCTCTTTTGTCGATGACTTTGGGGATTTCGCTCCCACTTTGGAGCTCAAGAAGCTCATTCCTACAGTGGATTACTCCGGCGGAATATCTACTTATCCTCTCTTGGTCTTGCAGGTATGTGACTTTTATTTTGGAGAAATGCTATTTATACAACACTTTTTGTCAACTACCGTAAAATATTTTTGTTCTATTTACCCACCCACTCAAATTACATTAAAATATACTTGTACTCTCTTTGTTTTCTGTTTGTAGCATTTCTCTGTATTTCAAAGGCAAGCTTTAATTCTTCTTATTTGACTTTTTTTTAATAGAATTATAAATTCCGTTGTTAATAATGTAGTAGATTATGTTTGCTGAAAGTGGAATATTTAAAAATTATTAGAAAATCCAGTATTTGGGTGAGGGAGAAAGAAAGGATGATTATTTATTTTTGAAGTTCTTTTCTTTACTCGCCAATTAATAGAGTGGTGAGTGTTGAAAAGTTTGCCATTTCTCGAAAGTTATTTGTTAGTTAGGAATGGTATGCGTTGCTATTCCAATTACACATGATTGCCTATTGGTTGTTTTGGCTTCTTTTAATCTGATACTGACTGTTCTGGTGTCTGGTTGCAATTTATTCATTGTACTCTCTACCTTTGAAGGGGGAAAACAAGAAAAAGATAAAAGAAAAATATTCAGCTGCAAGTTGCTATATGAGTTATTGCATTGCGTATTTACTTCGTTGACTTTCTTTTACATTACGCAATATGTATATGGCTTCATTGGATATTTGGATGCGCCTGAAAGGTCTTTTGTCTCATAATTGGTAGTGGGACCTGAACTACGTATATTTTTTGGATTTGTGTATGAGAAGAGTTGGGCATAGATATGAATTTAATTATTCTTTTGTTTTAAGTAGGGGTAGTTCTTGCATGATATTCCAATCCCCTGAAAAAGTGAATTTCACATGAGAAGGCACTCTTGTGAAGGCATATATAAATAGGATGGTCGTTCTAGAAGTAATTTATTGGGAACAAGCTTTACATTATGGAAAAGTATTCAAGGTCTGGTTTTTCTGCCTGGTTGTGACTTTTGTGATACTAATCTTCATAAATAAAAAATTCTTGCAATTGAATGTGAAAAGCCATATTTTTATACCGCTATAGGAGCTTGTAAACTAGATCTATACTCTTTCAAGTTTCAAGTTTCAGGCAATATTTGTTCATTCCACTTAATTCTATTGAAAGTGCCATATCATGAAATAACAAATGGATCATTAAAATAAAGTAAGGTCATATATAATTATCGCGTCTTATAGTAGTTGTGCAGCTGTTTCCTCAACTAAATGCGAGCTTTGCGTGTACCTTGCTAGTTGTCACAGTTGGAACAGAAGGCCAGTTTAACTGTAAATCACACGACATACTGTTTAGACTTCATTATCATATTACCTAAAATGCTTCTTGACTTTATTATCTGAAGTCTTAAATTTCTTTAAATTTAAGCGTCCATATAAGTTTGATAGTGATTGCTCACTTACTATTTGAACCATTGATTTGTATCTTGAAGTTATCAATATAATTGCGTATTTATCATGCTGTACTCTAAGATAGATTAATATCCATCGTATTAAAAGCATAGCCATGACTTAAATAGTTAGATTAATATCCATCGTCTTAAAAGCATATTCATGAGTCATGACTTTGTTGATTAACATACTTAGCATATATCAAGTTCAGATAAATAATTATGCGCTTAAAGGTAGCCAGATTTGTTATGTTTTTCTGTCTTGAAATTCTAGATTGGAAATCTTCTGTTCTCATTATTTAAAATTTGGTTTGAGGAGAAACTAAGACTCCTTTAAACTGTGAGTGACTTCTAATTTCATATTTTGGTGGAAAGATATTTGGAATATTGGCAATTTGCTTACGTAAAATTTTAGCTGCTGCAATCACTATGCAACATCATGTGTTCTTAAGAAGCATCATACTTGTTCTTAAGGCTGACATTGACCAATAGACTAAAGCGAGCATAAGAGTGCTCCATTGATTTAAAAAAATGCCACCTGGCAAGCCTGATGTAAGCATTCAGATTGTGTTCTTTTATCAGTTTGGTGGAAGCTCATCTTTGCCTAGGTGGGTTTGCTTCCTTATTGAGGATAGACGGTATTATTATCATCATCATCATCTCCTTTACAATGCTTCTGAGGGTATTAGTTATAACCAATGCTTCTGAGGGTATAAGTTATAACTTAAGCTTTGGCTTATTTTTTTATGCTTTAGCGGCTCGGATCTGAGATCATTGATCATGAGCAATCTGTGGCCTGCATTATTATAAGAACAAATATACTCTATAATTCTCTCTCAATTGGTTAAGGGATACAAGGACAATGTCTTACTGTGGAATGGATCTTATTTTTCTGCACTAATGATATCTTAAATATAAAGAAAGGGAAGATGAGTAGGTATTAAATAATTAACCATATTAATGAGCAGGCTTATTTATTTGCCTTTCAGTGCATTTTAAAAAGATTCATAGAGCCTAACCATTTATTCACTTTCATTACCTATGAGGATTGTTAAACTTCTAGATGTTTTGTTCTGTTTTGACTGTGTTTCCATATTCTTCTAATGTTCCCTTGTGGTCTTTATAAATTATAACTTTTAAACCAACAAGGGAAGGCTCTTTGTATCAACCTTACTTCAGTTAAAAACTCAGTGTCATCAATCACTTTTTAACTTGCATTTGAACTATTGTATGTATGAGGTTTCTAATCATGATTTTGGTTTGCTTCTTTGCAGGTGACGTACTTCAAATGTGGTGGAGTTTCACTTGGTGTTGGTATGCAACACCATGTGGCTGATGGGTTTTCTGGTCTCCACTTTGTAAATACATGGTCAGATATGGCTCGTGGTCTTGACCTTTCTCTTCCTCCATTCATAGATCGCACACTCCTCCGTGCTAGAGACCCACCTCAGCCTGAATTTCACCACATTGAGTATCAACCTCCTCCAGCGCTAAAGGCTTCTGCAGAAACCTTGAAACCAGATAGCACAGTGGTCTCCATTTTCAAGTTATCAAGAGAGCATCTTAACATACTTAAAGCAAAGGCGAAGGAAGATGGAAACACTATAAGTTACAGCTCATATGAGATGTTAGCAGGTCATGTATGGAGATCTGCTTGCAAAGCTCGTGGTCTTGCTGATGATCAAGAAAGCAAATTATATATTGCAACTGATGGAAGGTCCAGATTGCGACCTCCAGTTCCACCTGGTTACTTTGGCAATGTCATCTTTACAGCAACACCAATTGCAGTAGCTGGTGATCTGCAATCAAAGCCAACATGGTACGCTGCAGGAAGGATTCATGATGCATTAGTTCGCATGGACAATGATTACTTAAGGTCAGCCCTTGATTACCTTGAACTTCAGCCTGATTTATCAGCCCTTGTTCGCGGGGCACATACTTTTAAGTGCCCAAATCTTGGGATTACTAGCTGGGTTCGGCTGCCCATCCACGATGCAGATTTTGGATGGGGGAGACCCATATTTATGGGGCCTGGTGGGATTCCATATGAAGGTCTATCATTCATCTTGCCCAGCCCAACAAATGATGGAAGCTTATCAGTAGCAATTGCTTTGCAATCTGAACACATGAAACTGTTTGAGAAGTTCATCTATGACATTTAACAAATTGAAGTGCTGGTAATAAATCAAACCGCAATATCACATATACCAGAAATTTTTTTCTTCTTTGTTTTTATTTTTAAATCTTTACCAAATCTTCATCGCCATGATGGTTGACTCTTGTTCAATCTTAGTCGAGCACAGTCAATGTGGGGAAGACATTTGAGAAGAAACATCACTCAAGGAGATTCTTGTTTTACAGTTTTTGATCATATGTGGACTTTTGAGAAAAGAAATGTATGTCTTGTTTAGTGCAATGATCAATACTTGTAATGATTCTGTATGTGGCTCTTGAACTCTTTCGGCTTTGCTCCATGCTTAATGTCACGGGGCCATTACCCTCTCCCCCAAAAGCGCGCTTGCAGGGGTGTGCAGCGCACCCGCTTATAAGCCCAGGACCACCCCCAGAGCTATCCGATGTGGGATCCGTGACAGCTCCCACAGCCAATCCGTGACGCCCTCGTCACGGGTGGCCCACGCGACCATTACTCTCTCCGCATTGGATGTGCAGCGTACACGTGTCCGGTGGGTCCGGGAAAGGCTCTGATACCACTTGTCACGGGGCCATTACCCTCTCCCCCAAAAGCGTGCTTGCAGGGGTGTGCAGCGCACCCGCTTATAAGCCTAGGACCACCCCCAGAGCCATCCGATGTGGGATCCGTGACATTAAGTGTGACCTTGATTGACTGGTCAAGTGCTCAAGTTACCGAGAGAGGTTTTAAAGATGAACCATTTAGTATACTAAAACCATAAACTTAAGTGGTCGCCAAAGATAATAATATCAGGAGAGAAATACTTGAGCATATTCATTGACAACACACCGTCTGCAAGTTGCAAATAAAAAAAGATGCATACACACAGAACTGGGAACACTCATGAATAAAATCAACTGTACAACAGTAGCAAAATTTTCCAATACTTGATCAAAGCTATCTGAAATCTTACATCCATAATGGATTCGGTTCATAACTTGATCCTCCTAGTGTGAAAAAAAGAGACACAGAGCCAAACTCACATATCCCATAGTGGCTGACAAAAACAGGGAAGTGAAGGCAGGCTTTTTAACTGTTAATGATGCAGCACTTCTTTCAACATTGGGGGGGCCAGGGCGGTGAACAATATTTGAACTTCCATGTGCTCCTCTCTTTGCCTTGATTGAGTGGAAAAAATCACCCTTGTATTTATCTTCTCCATGGCCATTTAAACCTGAAGGCCAGAAAACTTAGTATAGCAACTTGCCCCACTAAGAAAGAAATCAAGTTATAGGAACAATGAAAAACCAGTTCACCTACCATTGAAGTTTCCATGTTTAACAGTATCTGACTGGGTAAGTTCTTCATCTTTTGATGTGGTTTTTCCTTGAAATGCCATGTTTGATACGGCAAAACCACATATGATGAAAAAACAACCAAGAAACATAAGCTTCATTTCCGCAATGAAGGGGTAGGATTGTCTGAAAATAGGAAGAGATATTGTAAACTAGGATTGCCCTCTTCTAAGATTGCCCTCTTCTAATAAGTGTATATGTAAGTAGGTGTTACATATTTTTCAAAATGAAAAGAAAAAAGGTATAAAATTTGTGACGGAATAAGAAACTGTGGTCCGTTAATTGAAGTGTGCTGTATCCAAACATAATGTAAAAAGGAGGAAGATTCTGACCAAGTGGTAGGGCTATTGCGCAGGAGAATTTGATGCCTGCCTTTTGTTATAAAAAAAGTATCATTTTGTTGACAATACTCGGTGGCGGTGGCGGGCGCATGGTAATAAATTTTATATACTAATTTTTTTTATAATTTAATTAAATTATTAATATGTAAATAAAATTTAAAAAAAATGATAAATATTATTCATTAAAAAATATAAAATTAGATTTAATAATTGTAAAAATAAAAAAAACTATTTTAAAATATTATAAATAAAATTAAAATATTCTAAAAATATTGTGTAATTAACTTATTGTCAATATTGTTAAAAATATTATTTTCAATATATGTAACCAAGCAGTCATTTATCCAACAATTTCCTATCCGATTACGCAAACAACATTTCACAAATTTTATTGCAAAAAATATCATCTCCATAGTGGCAGTAACAACTGGTAAGATAAGTGTTAATTTCATGAATAAATAGATTAATAGATACACAATATGTCTTCTTGTCTCAACCAATTTTTTAGCTAAATTTCTAATATTTTTTAAGTTTGCAAAATCACTACTAGAGCACGTATCAATTATATAAATTTCAAGTTGATTGTCAAGTGCTATCAACTAAACTTGAGAAAAAATCATTTGAATAAAATTGAACAAAACGAATTAATTTTTACTTATTAAAAACTGTAAAGAGTTATAAGAACTAAGACATTTCATATAAAGTAGTAATTCAGTAATTATCTCAGCAAACTGATCATTAAACTCTTGAAGTTACATATCAACAACACTATAAAACAAATTTACTTTATAGTGATATAAATTTATAACTATTTGAGTTTTATGTCGTAACCTTTCTTTGAGTATATAAATATTATCCATATTAGAAATATCAATATCTTATTTTAGTGCAAAATGATATGACTTCTTCTAACAAAAATCACAATCTTCATCTTTCATTAATTGCATTCAATTTTTGCAAATTTTAACTTAAGTCATAGCATTTACAGTATCCTTATTTTTTCTATATAACATTAATAATAGCTTATTTATCACTCTCAATATATTTTTCATAAAAAACAAAGCAAATACAAAATTAAAAGGTTGCACCAAATTTAAAATCTCATTAGCTTCAGTCTTTTGGTTTGGAAGTGTTACCATTTTTCACGATGTATTCTAAAATATCAAAAATAACATAAAAGTTTAAAATAAAATTTAACAAAGTGTTATAATGTGAATTTCAACGAGTATCACCTAGTCTTTTAAATATAATTTCTTAATTTAAACATCGCCCATTAAAAATAGATTTTAGTGATAAGATTATATCTCCACTAATTAAATACTTATTATAAAAAATTGAAATTTTAGAAGTATATATTTATTTATTAAGCATATATATTTTTCAGTTAATTAATTATAATTCATTTAAATATATTTTTTAGTATCACTTAATTGCTCCATATCTATTATTTTTAGGAGAGACAAATATTAAAAATAATATATATTTATATATATTTTAAAAATTTAAGAGGGTTCTTTCTTAACTGAATGTGGTATCGCGACCAACAATACTGTTTTTAATCTTTGATTAAACAATTTGTGCTGATGTATCAAAACAATTTGTTACAGCTATAAAATTACTCTTCTTTATTTCATGAAGTAATGCAATACATTAAGGATACAAATCTTAAAAGCATTATTTGAATATTCTCAAGCACAAGCTAATTAAAACAGAGTAAAACAGAGCTCAGCTGAGTAAATTCAACATCCAAAATCAACCATTCTCAATCCTTAATCCACCTCCTCAATCTTTGGCCCTGCTCCAGAAGAACCACCAGAGCTAGCCTTTTCATACCCATTTCCAGGCTGAGCGCCGCCGCCCATCGGCACATCCCCACCAGCACCGCCTTGGTACATCTTTGAAATGATCGGGTTGCACAAGCTCTCCAACTCCTTCAATTTGTCCTCAAATTCATCCACTTCAGCTAACTGGTTCCTGTCTAACCACTCAACTGTTTCATCAATGGCCTTCTCTATCTTCTGCTTGTCTGATGAATCCAATTTACCACCAAGTTTTTCATCTTTCACTGTATTTCTCATATTGTAAGCATAGTTCTCCAGCGCGTTCTTCGCTTCTACCTTCTTCTTCACTTGCTCATCCTCTGCCTTGTACTTCTCCGCTTCTTGCACCATTCTCTCAATCTCTTCATTACTCAATCTTCCCTTATCGTTGGCGATTGTGATCTTGTTCTTCACACCGGCAGTTTTATCCTCCGCCGATACATTCAAGATACCATTTGCATCAATGTCGAAGCAGACATTGATCTGAGGAACACCTCTCGGAGCTGGAAGAATGCCCTTTAGCTCAAATGTGCCTAGAAGATTGTTGTCCTTGGTTCTCGCTCTTTCTCCTTCGTAAACTTGAATGAGTACACTGGTCTGATTATCGGAGTAAGTTGAGAAAATCTGCTCCTTTTTGGCGGGAATTGTAGTGTTTCTTGGAATCAAGACTGTCATTACACCGCCGGCAGTTTCAATTCCAAGGCTAAGTGGAGTTACATCAAGAAGAAGCAAATCTTGAACCTTTTGATCTCCCTCACCACTGAGAATTGCAGCTCGGACTGCAGCTCCATAGGCAACTGCCTCGTCTGGGTTTATGCTCTTGCAGAGCTCTTTGCCGTCGAAGAAGTCTTGCAGGAGTTGCTGAATTTTTGGAATTCTTGTTGATCCACCGACAAGAACAACATCATGAACTTGACTCTTGTCTATCTTCGAATCCCGCAAAAATTTCTCCATCGGCTCCATGCATTTTCTGAACAAGTCCATGTTCAATTCTTCGAATCTCGCCCTTGTGATAGTAGCATAGAAGTCAATTCCTTCAAACAGGGAATCTATTTCAATAGTGGTCTGCGAGGTTGAAGACAGAGTCCTTTTCGCCCTTTCGCAGGCAGTTCTCAACCTTCTTAGAGCTCTGGCAATAGTGCTGATATCCTTCTTATGCTTCCTCTTGAACTCAGCAACAAAATGATTAACAAGCCTATTGTCGAATGGGCGTCACCAGCAGTAGCTTTCACTTCAAAAATCCCTTCTTCAATGGTCAAGAGAGAAACATCAAATGTTCCCCCACCGAGATCGAAAATCAGCACATTCTTCTCTCCGGACCTGGACCCTTTCTTGTCCAAACCATAAGCGAT